>NXFB01000040.1:360086-370857 GCA_002525835.2 Ipomoea batatas | reverse complement strand
CAGTGAGGCGTCACTTGAAATCCTTCTATTCTTCACCTCTGATGTTTGGTGAAGGGAATCGGAGCAGAGTAGCAGACGCCAGACGGAGAAGACGAGGGCCGCCCGCCGCTGGAGAGACCGATGGAGTGGAGACAGAGACGGCTGAGTCTAGGGATTCAAGGTATTTATACTGTTTTTTTTTTTTTGCATTATTAATTCTATTATAATATAATATTTGTCCCGTGCAATGCACGTGCGGTGCACGGACTAAAAAATAGAAGTATTGTTGTTATGTTATGATATTAAAAATTATTACTTATTAAATTTTAAGTATAAATATGTTATGTAAAACTTATGAATTTAAAAAGTTTATTTATGTAAAAATTATGTTGATTTTATATGTAATTTCTCCTTTTTATATATGTGGAGTCGAATTATAATTGAGGTGTGGTTCAATTACAATCTTTTTTTCTATTTTCTGTCTTGGGTTGAAGTAGACTTTGTTTGATACCGTGTCCAAGATTGGCAAGACGTTGGTTCTACTTATTTTCAAGATCTATATCATTTTGTATTTTCGTTTTCATTATATTTTTGCTTTATTTTTGAAAAGCACAGTTCTCTACAACGTATTATTTGTTATATTTTTAGATGCAAATAATCAAATAAGTTGATAGGGAATATACCTCGAGTATGCCGCTTCATTAATTCTATACTTGGGGTGTACGGTCGGTGCATAGACCGTATGGTCGGAGGTCGGGATCATTCCGTCGAGCCGACCGCTCAGCCTTCATCGCCATTCCAAAATCACCCGGTGACGACCTCCCGACGGTAAGGAATGACCTTTGATTGATGGATGGACGTCCCGCCGGTATCGCCACGTGTTGGCCCTCACTTTGGCTTAGAGTCGGGCCATCGCATGGCGGCCNGCAGTGTATGAAAAGATACTGAATAACAGTTTCACATTTGTGTTTTTATATTATCGAATGAAATTGTAGTTATATCAAAAAGTAACTGCAGTTGTGTTGAAAGGTAACTGCATTTGTGTTGAAAAGAAAGTGCAGTATATATGAAAAGGAAGTGAGTGACGCGAATTCATTCGTCTGTTTTCATTAATCAAAACGACATCGTTTTGGGACCGCGGTCCACGATATAATTTGCGCAACTGCGACTCGATCTCCCAGCTCCGACTTCCTCTCCCAGCCTCTCCCAACTCAGCTTCAAAGCTCCTAACTTCACCACGGGGACACGACCGCCGGTTGCCGCACCTCATCGACGGGTACACCAAATGGGCTATCAACCTCCACAAATGCCTCCATCTCCCCCTCTACAGGAACTGTTTGTAGTTATGCTTGGCACCTTCAATCACAATTCAATCTTTCTTTCATATAGAAATTACATTGAAAAATCCAATTTTTATCGTTGGAAACGCCATAGATAACACTAGCATTCTATACTAGACTCTGATTATCAACCTTAAACAACGAATACATGGTTGGGTTTTTCTTAAACTTGACAAAGAACATATGGGGTTTACAAATTCCCCCCCTAAACAACCATAATTTAACACACAATCAAACACCCAGTCGTGTGTTTAATTTGCAGATAGATTTTGGGACTCTTGTCACATGATCTTTTAACTTTGTAGGAAAAAAATGTTAAGGAATCTCATGGAATGTCTTCTTGGTCCTGGAACTCCTCCATATTCTGGTACTTGTTCTCCATGAAATTGTTGTTGTTGTTGTTGTTGAATTGGTTTCTTGAATTCTCGTATGGATGTGTGGCGTACTTCTCTGTGTTGACATCATAGTAATACCTCTCATTTTCCAAGAATCTTATGTCGCTCATCCCTCCCTGCTGAAACTTGTTTGCAGCGCCGTCGTTGTTGTAGTTGTAGCGGTTGTTGCCACCGCCGGCGGTGGTGGGGAAGAAGGTTTCTTCTTGGTTGTTGTAGTATGTAGTAGTAGTTGTTGCTGTTGTTGTCAGTGTTGAAGCCACTCTGCATGAATTTATCTTCGGGGAGGTTTGATTCTTGGTTGTTGTTGCCGGCGTCGGTGTTGTAGTAATGGCGGTTGTCGGCGGCGGAGGTGGTGAACTCGTTTTTCATGAATCTTGTGTTGTCGGGCATTCTTGATTCTCCAGGAGGTTCAGGGAGGAAGATGCCGGCAAAGAAAAATACAAAAAAATAAAATAAAATAATAAAAAATTTCCATGTCAGCGTGATGTTACCTGTAACCTATAGAAAACCTATAAAAAGTTGTAGGCGAAAAAAAATAATGGTTTATGGATCTAAATATACGTTTTGAAATATCAGAGTGCGACATGAATAATCAAGAATGGTTCATGGTGCGGGATGACACTTTAGCCTTTAAAATAAAACAATCCTACACGTTCTCTTCTAGGACGATTGAATTGGCAACCATGATTGCCCCCTTCAAGGTTAACAAAGGAGATAAAGGCATCCAAACAAATAATAATGCCACTTGTGCCACTGAAGCAAATTAAATGTTGTGTAGTATCATAGGAAAAATCAATGTGCTGTGGAAGTTCGGCAACCTCCTTCCCCAAGCACTGATATCTCTGATTCTGAATCATATTTCACTCCTTATTCTAGTTGTTTTTTTTTTTTTGTGCATATTGTCTTTATCCTAGAGAAATTGAGACTTGTTTGTGTGTTATTTCATCCTAAGATTTGATTTATCCACAAGGAACAACAAAGGAAGGATTTAGGAACATTTTGGATGAGTTTTGGAAGCAAAGAAATCTAAGGTTGGAAAGGAGCAACGGAGCAATTAAGGAAACAAAAAGAAAAATTGGAAGGCACATCACGGTTATGCACATGGTCGTGATGCTGCCCGAGACTGAATTACGAGATTCTGGGTTCGCGACCTGCTCATGGCCGTGACTCGTGAGGTAGGCCGTGAGCGGTCTGAGCAGTTTTATTTAAGTTGCGATTTTTCTGCACTTTTGGGATTCCGAGCCCTAGTTTAGTTTAGCTTGTTTTCCCTTCTCCCTATAGTTTTCCCTAGCATAGTTTAGCCTAGATTTACATACTTTGATTTACTTTCAAGCTTGAAATCGTGGATTTGAGTTGGATTTACTCTTCAATTGTTAGTAAAGTTTTCTTTCTCCTTATTGCTTTTATTCTCAGGTTTGTTGCTATGTCTTTGGTATTTTATTATTGCTTTGCTTTGGTTTCCATTATGATGCGTGAGTAGGTCGCTTATGGGTTTGGATTAGGGTCCTATTGCTACTCTTGATGTTAGATTTGTGATTATTGCATAAAGGGGAATAATTGTTTACCTAAGGTTTATGTTTGAATTGGGGATTGAATTTTTCTTGTTATTGATTGATGACCAGCAATTACTAACTTGTTTTGGAAGGGATTTCATCACAATGAAAGTTGGGTAAAAGACTTAAGTCTAACCAATTTCAACCCAATTTTACTACTATGGGTAATTTGGGGGCTTACAATGCTTTTGTGTTTAAGGTTATGATTGATGCATCACGAAAGTCGTGCAATCTTTTCCTAATTCTTGTTTAGTGATTACGAAAGTGACTGAACTTGAATTCTTGAGTGCATTGTCAATAATCCCTTGGTTAATTGTTTTTCCCCTAATTCTAAGATTGTTAGAGCATCAAGATTGCAATACCCCTAATCTGACTCATTCTTTTATCATATAGTTTATTCCTCATTTATTTTACATCTTTTACTTTCCTTCCTTAATCTAAATTTACTTGGATTCTAGTGAATTCTAATACTTCAGTGCCTAGAATTTTACAATTCATACAAGTACGTGTCATAGTCCAAATCTTTAGCGAAACGACATGTACACCCTCTTTTTATTATCACCATTTTACTCATCAGGCACCATACTACCATTCCTGCCTCCTTGTACTTCACTGGAAAGTACGCTAACGGGCCTTAGTTTCAACCAACCATCTACAAATTACCCAAAAACGAAATTAAAGTTTCCTAAAGGAATTTGTTCAAATCAGCGTTAGATGCTCCAAAAACATGAACCTCACACTGTGCTTTACCAACCTATTCTTTCACTCCCTTGCTTCTATGAGATACATTATGTTTACCTCCAGATATAAAAGCTCCAGACTCTCTTTCCATGTGAATTGGAGTCTCTTGCAAGAAACTCAGATCCTTCAAGAAAGAAGAAGAGTTATCCTTAATTGAAGAAAGCCATCATTGTAGCCTTACCTTTCTCCACATTTTTTTCCTTCGGGTTGAGAGCGCTTAATTGGGGACTCCTCCAAGATTGACTGAACGACGTCATCGTTCTTTCTCCAAAAAATTCATCTGGCAGCAATTTGGCAAACCTGTTTTTTAGAAATGTTTTTTCTTTATTTGTGTCTACCTGCGTCTTTTATTCCTTTCCTGCGCTTGATTTTTGCTTCCTGCTATTCACCATTGACATGATTGTGCAAGCAGCACCCGACCCGAATCACAAGCAGGCAAGTGGACTCACGAGTCAAACAGTCACCCGTTACACTTGAAGAGAGGAGTTATTATCAACATCTCCACTAGCATTGAAGGAGCTCAACTACCATTGAAGGCTCACCATCATTGAACAACCGTTACAAGTCACAAAGAGTCGTTGTACCTCAAGTACAAGAGGAGCCCTGTTGTAGAGGAGAGGGGGGACTTGGTTTTCTGACACACAACACCACTGTCCTAAAACACTACTGCACTGAAACTAGCTACTCATTGTACTGAACTATTGTTACTCCACTTATCAAATATACACCGGTAACATCATTACCGCCATTAGTGCTCTCGTTGAGAGTTAAGGCCAAATCTCAAGCACAACTCTACATATTACAAAAGAAGGCTGCCCTGGTGCCTTCAATTATTTTGAATAATCTTTTTATAGTTAATTTGCAATCATTGATTAGTTTTTATCTATTTTTATTTATTATTTCCATAAGTAGTTTTTAATAATATTATTAGTTTTTGGGGTAGATTTTGTTATTAAATTAATTTAATTCATAAGATTTGTTAGCCCAATAATTTTTTAACCTAATGTAATAATTTATTATTATTATTATTATTGACAAGGAAGGAGCTCAAGCTACGCAACGCCAATCGTGTTTCGTACGAGACCCGCGAGAAATATCCATCAATTTTTGGCGTCGTTGTCGGGGACTTGTTTACTGAGCAATTTGATTTCTTTCATTCTATTTAAATAATTGATTCATTTTTTAAATTTTTTTTTTTAATTATTTGTTTCTTATATTCTCTTTATTTTTTTTCCCTTTCCGTTATAATTGCTTGATTTTTTAAAAATCTATTTCGCTTATTAAAAATTTTTTTAAAAAAAAGTTTTTGCTTTTTGAAAAATCATGGATGAATTTAACCCCAATATGGATTTAGCATTTCAAGTGTCTGAGTTAACAAAACATATGAAAACTATGTGTTCTCTGTTAGGTTTGAATCAAAATAATTCATTCGTAACTTGCATAAATGATTGTGATTTTGGACAGGCTAATTCAATGAATGCCTTTAATCAAAGGCATGTATGTGACCCGTTTTATAATTCTTATAATTCGGGTTGGGACAATCATTCTAATTTTTCTTGGGATAATGACTCGTGTTATGATTCTTACAATCCGGGTTTGGAAAATCATCATAATTCTTATTGGGATAATAATGAAGATGATTTTCAATCAACTCCATCTCAACCAAAAAAACCATCTTTAGAAGATTCCTTGAATAATTTTATACAGACTTGTAATAGACAACAAGAAGCTAATGAGCAATGATTCTAGAGGCAGCAAGAAGCTAACGAGCAATGGATCCAGAGGCAACAAGCTAATGAGCAAGAAGCCGAAGGCTGGGTTTCAAAAACAGGACACTCTAGTCCCTTAGGGCCGGCACGGGATCTGATCTCGCTAGCTACCTGACGGGAGAGCGGACNTATTGAAGGCTCACTATTATTGAACAACTGTTACAAGTCACAAAGAGTCGTTGTACCTCAAGTACAAGAGGAGCCCTGTTGTAGAGGAGAGGGGGGGACTTGGTTTTCTGACACACAACACCACTGTCCTAAAACACTACTGTACTGAAACTAGCTACTCATTGTACTGAACTATTGTTACTCCACTTATCAAATATACACCGGTAACATAATTACCGACATTGGTGCTCTCGTTGAACGTTAAGGCCAAATCTCAAGCACAACTCTACATATTACAAAAGAAGGCTGCCCTGGTGCCTTCAATTATTTTGAATAATCTTTTTATAGTTAATTTGTCATCATTGATTAGTTTTTATCTATTTTTATTTATTATTTCCATAAGTAGTTTTTAATAATATTATTAGTTTTTGAGGTAGATTTTGTTATTAAATTAATTTAATTCATAAGATTTGTTAGCCCAATAATTTTTTAACCTAATGTAATAATTTATTATTATTATTATTATTATTGACAAGGAAGGAGCTCAAGCTACGCAACGCCAATCGAGTTTCGTACGAGACCCGCGAGAAATATCCATTAATTTTTGGCGTCGTTGCCGGGGACTTGTTTACTGAGCAATTTGATTTCTTTCTTTCTATTTAAATAATTGATTCATTTTTTTTTTAAAAATTTTTAATTATTTGTTTCTTATATTCTCTTTATTTTTTTCCCTTTCCATTATAATTGCTTGATTTTTTAAAAATCTATTTTGCTTATTAAAATTTTTTTTAAAAAAAAGTTTTTGCTTTTTGAAAAATCATGGATGAATTTAACCCCAATATGGATTTAGCATTTCAAGTGTCTGAGTTAACAAAACATATGAAAACTATGTGTTCTCTGTTAGGTTTGAATCAGAATAATTCATTCGTAACTTGCAGAAATGATTGTGATTTTGGACAGGCTAATTCAATGAATCAAAGGCATGTATGTGACCCGTTTTATAATTCTTATAATTCGGGTTGGGACAATCATTCTAATTTTTCTTGGGATAATGACTCGTGTTATGATTCTTACAATCCGGGTTTGGAAAATCATCATAATTCATATTGGGATAATAAAGAAGATGATTTTCAATCAACTCCATCTCAACCAAACAAACCATCTTTAGAAGATTCCTTGAATAATTTTATACAGACTTGTAATAGACAATAAGAAGCTAATGAGCAATGGTTCTAGAGGCAGCAAGAAGTTAATGAGCAATGGATCCAGAGGCAACAAGCTAATGAGCAAGAAGCCGATGGCTGGGTTTCAAAAACAGCACACTCTAGTCCCTTAGGGCCGGCACGGGATCTGATCTCGCTAGCTACCTGACGGGAGAGCGGACCTTCGACCGGCCCTACAGCCGGTCGAAGTGAGCTCGCACACAAAACGCCAAAAAAAAAATTGGAACTGGGTCGAGGCCATGCCTCGACCACCTTTGGCCGAGGCCCAACCTCGGCCACACCTTTGGCTGAGGCCGACCTTGGCCACACCTTTGGCTGAGGCCAACCTCGGCCACACCTTTGGCCGAAGCCCGACCTCGGCCACTCTTAGCCGAGGCGTGGCTTTGGTTGAGGCCGACCTCGGCCACACCTTTGGCCGAGGCTCGACCTCGGCCGCACCTTTGGCTGAGGCCGACCTTGGCCACACCTTTGGTTGCGATTTTCTGATCAGCGACGAGTTCTGGACGACCAACTTCAATTCCGGTTTGTAGTAGAAAATCGTCTCGTTCGGCACAGCAACAAGCACATGGGCATCATAATTCACTAATTCCTCGGCAGCGGCAGTAGCAAATTGCTTTGTATGGCATAGGAAACCTGAAGAAGACGTTAAAAGCGGTTTGGCATAAGATTTCTTTCTTCTCCTTCTTTTGCCTAGTGCCTGAGATTCACAATTTGTTAGTAGGTTTAAATTAATTGTTGATCTTGAATGATTACAGTCCGTACAACATTGCATTTTGAGTTAGTTTTCATTAACAATTCTTAATAACGTTGCATGAAGGGATAATTGCTATTAATTTCTTAATATTACTTTGCTAAGTAATCTTTCTAGGGATATGATGAAATTACCGTTCTTGTATTGAATTAATTTTGATTTTGCCAACCGAATCAAGTTTTATCCTTTGAATTTTTCTTGTTAATTGATTGTGTTAATAGGTGGCTAACTTTAGCATAATTGATTAACTGAATTGATGGAATTTCTAGAGTACAAATCATGCCTATTAATTCCAAGCTCTTTAGGATAAATGAGTAAATATTTTAATTATCTTATTAAGTTGTTTATTTGGTTCATAATCCGGGTATTTCGTAAGTTCTTTTAGACTTAATGAGTTTTAGCTGTTCGAATAAGTATATTAAGTACATGAACAGTTAGAATACGTGACTTACCTTGGACGTCATACAGAGTAGTCACATAACAGTTAGAACGAACCCTTAATTTGGTTGGCAAGTTAAACTAAATTGCAATAATTAGCCAAGCACATTGTGCTTAGATGGCAAAGTAGTGGCTCTCTCATATATGAGGTCATGAGGTTTGAGACTTAGCGGAGGCATTAGTAATGGTAGTTATTCATGTTTCTAGGCTTTTCCATTCTTGATTGTTAATTTGGTATTCTAGTTTCCTGGTAATTTATTTGGTTAGCTTCTTTGAGTTTTGGCTTAATTTTATTGCATTCAAGTTAATTATTTTCAAGTTATTAAATTGCGGTATATCATTTCCCTGCGAGTTTGACCATTGCCTTTGCACAACAGTGATTCGTGCACTTGCGAGGATAATTAAATTGTCCATCAATTTTTTACGTCGTTGCTGGGGATTTGTTTACTTTGCAATTTATTTTCTGTGTTTTCCTTATATAATAATATTGTCATTTTTTCCAATTCAATCTTGTTTTTTATTTAGTTCATTATGTTTCATTCTGCTTTTTGAAATTTTAATCCAAAAAAAAAAAAATTTACTTCGTGAAAAATAATTCAAATGATTGAGTTAACCAAACATATGAAAACTATGTGTTCTTTGTTAAGTTAGAGTCAAAATAATCCATTCGTAACTGACAAAAATAATAGTGGTTTTGGACAAGCTAATTCAATGAATGCTTTAAATCAAAGGTCTGTGTGTGACCCATTTTGTAATTCTTATCATCTGGGCTGGGACAATTATTCTAATTTTTCTTGGGATAACGACTCATGTTATAATTCCTATAATCTGGATTTGGAAAATCATCCTAATTTTTATTAGGATAATAGTCAAGATGATTTCCAATCAACTCCACCTCAACCAAAAAAATCCTCTTGGGAGGATTCCTTGAATACTTTTATATAGGCATGCAATAGACAGCAAGAAGCAAATGAGCAACGATTCCACATGCAACAAGAAGCGAGTGAACAACGGTTCCAACGAACGGAGGCATTACTTACTAAAACTGAGGCTTCACTTGCTAGAAATGAAGCATCCATGAGAAAACTGGAAGTACAAATGGGGCAAATCGCCGAACTCTGCAAGGCCATGTGCCAGGTAAGTTACCTAGCTAACCTGAAGAAGCTATGGCTATGAGAAGTGGTGAAATCATTGGAAATAATTTAAGAGACAATACTACTTCTAAACAAATTGAACTAATTGAAAAATTGAATAATGATGTTGATGCTATTAGTATTGATAAGGATGTGCCTTAGTTGCATAAATCTAATAATCCTTATGTGCTTCTCAAGCCTTATGTGTCTCCAATCCCTTTTGATGTTCAAAATGACAAATTGNAAGTACGATTCCTGGGGGGTATTGCTGCAACTCGCCGCCGTCGCGTTTGAGGCCACGCGATTGGTTATGATTCAGATCTTGCTCACTTCAAAGGGGATCAGCTTAAACCCTATTACATCTTTGTACTATGTCGCCCCGAGTTGTCTCCTTTTCCTCTCGATTCCTTGGCTCCTCGTGGAATTCCCCGTCCTGAGACGGAGCTCCGGTTTCCGATTCGATTTCACCGTTTTCGGCACCAATTCCCTCTGCGCTTTCGCGCTCAATCTCGCCGTTTTCCTCCTCGTCGGCAAGACTTCGGCTCTGACCATGAATGTCGCCGGCGTCGTCAAGGATTGGCTCCTAATCGCGTTCTCCTGGTCCGTAATCAAGGACACTGTAACTCCGATCAATCTTCTCGGCTATGGATTAGCTTTTCTAGGAGTTGCGTTCTATAACCACTCGAAACTACAGGCATTGAAGGCGAAAGAAGCTCAGAAGAAAACTCAGCAACAGACAGACGAAGAAAGCGGGAAGCTATTGGGCGAGAGCGGCGGCGATTCGCTGGGGAAGAAGGGCGATGCGCAGGCCTAATTTCGTAATTTCGCTCGGAGATTTTCAAGAAAAAAAAAAAGAAAGAAAATAAAAGTGTTGTTGTGGAAGAAGAACAAAGATTGAGGAAGGATTCCGGCGTTGACTGTCGGTCTCGTAGAGTTTTTGAGATCCAGATTTCCTGCTGCCACTGTCGACTCCATGTATTTTAGTAGAGTTTTAAACTTTTAATCTAAATCAGCCTATAAGCTTATTTTCATTGTTTTCTTTTTTCCTTCTGCCTGTGTATTAGGAACGGTTTATGATTATGAATTTCTGATTTATACAGTTGATTAATAAAATTATTATATCCTTCAGAAGATCTTTCATGTTTTCTGCAATTTTATGTGGGATATATTTCCAGGCATAAACTTCAAAGTTGACTTAAAGAAATGCATAAATGCATTTGTTGCCTTTGTTGCCTTTGTTGGTACATGAGGAAAGGTTAGAAATCAAACCCCTAAGGCTCATTTTAGTGGTTTGCCAATTCAAAGTAAGGTTTATAGTTGCTTTCAAAAAAAAAAAAAAAA
>NXFB01000040.1:338763-359860 GCA_002525835.2 Ipomoea batatas | reverse complement strand
TTAAACTATTTCAACCTTTTGATATAATAATGCTAATATATATACACACTTATGCGTATTTTTTTAAAGTTAATATTTTTGTTTAAAATAATATTTTAATCATTAATCACAAAATAAAAATAAATATGAATTTCTAACAAAATAAAATTTATAAGACTTTAATAACATTTGAATTTGTACAATTAAAATTTTTTATAAAACATGTATTATTATTTGATAATTTTTAAATATTATAAAGTGTATTATATACTAGTATAATTAGAGCTGTGCAGAATCCGAAGAAACCGACGAACCCGACCGAACCGTTGCCCGAATAGCCACTACCGAACCGAGCTGAACCCGACTATTAAAAACCGAACCGAGTCTTAAAACGACGTCGGTTAAGCGGTTGCGGGTAGGATGGTCCAAAATCGCAACCGACCCGTCCGAATATCCGATCAAAACTAGGGTTAGATTTGCTATGTATTATACGACGTCGTTTGGAGTTATAGTATATATATCCCTAGATAAGGATTGAGACTCCCGTCTCTCCTCATTTGCGCAGTCGCGATCCCTCATTCTCCTCCTAGGGTTTTCTCAATTCTCTCATTTCTCTGAGACTTCTCTCACTCTCTCAGTCGCGAATCGCGATCCCTCTCTCTTCTCGTTCTTGATTTCTCTGAGAGTCTGAGACTCTGAGTTCTCTCGTTCTCCGTTGGTGACTTCCACAGTTCCACCCGGTGGCCGTTGGTGACTTGGTTCTGTTCGACACTTCGACTGGTGGAAGCCCGACGACCTACTAGTGCCTGGTGGAGTAGTGGACCGTTTAGCTGTTTGAGTGGTTATATATGTGCTAGAAGCCCTTGTTCTCCGGAGTATTTGTGAGAAAGGAAGTAGGTATTCAAACCCTAGTTTAATAACTTTGATAGTTTGATTTGTTAGCGATTATGTGATATTTTNTTTATTTGGTTAGCTTCTTTGAGTTTTGGCTTAATTTTATTGCATTCAAGTTAATTATTTTCAAGTTATTAAATTGCGGTATATCATTTCCCTGCGGGTTTGACCATTGCCTTTGCACACTATTACTACAGTGATTCGTGCACTTGCGAGGATAATTAAATTGTCCATCAATTTTTTACGTCGTTGCTGGGGATTTGTTTACTTTGCAATTTATTTTCTGTGTTTTCCTTATATAATAATATTGTCATTTTTTCCAATTCAATCTTGTTTTTTATTTAGTTCATTATGTTTCATTCTGCTTTTTGAAATTTTAATCCAAAAAAAAAATCTACTTCGTGAAAAAAAATTCAAATGATTGAGTTAACCAAACATATGAAAACTATGTGTTCTTTGTTAAGTTAGAGTCAAAATAATCCATTCGTAACTGACAAAAATAATAGTGGTTTTGGACAGGCTAATTCAATGAATGCTTTAAATCAAAGGTCTGTGTGTGACCCATTTTGTAATTCTTATAATCTGGGCTGGGACAATTATTCTAATTTTTCTTGGGATAACGACTCATGTTATAATTCCTATAATCCGGATTTGGAAAATCATCCTAATTTTTATTAGGATAATAATCAAGATGATTTCCAATCAACTCCACCTCAACCAAAAAAATCCTCTTGGGAGGATTCCTTGAATACTTTTATATAGGCATGCAATAGACAGCAAGAAGCAAATGAGCAACGATTCCAAATGCAACAAGAAGCGAGTGAACAACGGTTCCAACGAACGGAGGCATTACTTGCTAAAACTGAGGCTTCACTTGCTAGAAATGAAGCATCCATGAGAAAACTGGAAGTACAAATGGGGTAAATCGCCGAACTCTGCAAGGCCATGTGCCAGGTAAGTTACCTAGCTAACCTGAAGAAGCTATGGCTATGAGAAGTGGTGAAATCATTGGAAATAATTTAAGAGACAATACCACTTCTAAACAAATTGAACTAATTGAAAAATTGAATAATGATGTTGATGCTATTAGTATTGATAAGGATGTGCCTTAGTTGCATAAATCTAATAATCCTTATGTGCTTCTCAAGCCTTATGTGTCTCCAATCCCTTTTGATGTTCAAAATGACAAATTAGGCAAAAATGTGATTGATGAAACTATTGAGGTTCCAATTTTGACATCATTGAATTTGCCTGATAAAGCTATCAAGTGCTTTGCAGTTAAGGGGTTGGATTTTACAGAAAAAGTCCAAAAAAGAAAATCCTTTAAACGACGTTGACCATAAAGCATGTTATTTACAAACTCCATTACTAAACAATAAGGAGAAAATAACAGAAAAGAAACACAAAGAGTCAACAGTTGCCTCCACTAAGGCTCGAATCCACTCCTATCATCCATGTGGGAGTGTAAACCGAGACACCGGGTGCCACTAGACCACAAGGACTTTGGCAATGATTTTCTTTTTATTAATAGTATAGATTACATTGCAAGAAATATATATACTGTATTATTACGATTAGTAATTTTAATCTACAATTGAACTACGAATAGGAAAGTAGGGAAGAAAATATTTTATTAGGAATTTTATTACCATATTTTAATGTACAATTGTAGTACGAATATAAATCGTATTACCATATTTAACAACATTACGCAAACCTTAACAGGGTGTTTGGTTGGACGGAATTTAAATTCAATTCCCACTTAATTCCCACATAATTCTGAAGGTAACTAAATTCCTTCGTTTGGTGGGAGGGAATTGCAATTCCGCGGAATTGCAATTCCCTCATTTTCATGGAATTAGAATCCCATGCCCCCCCCCTTGGGATTTCAATTTCATAGATTTTAGGAAAAAAAAAAAACTCCTGAGACAAAATTACCCCTCTATTTTTAACCTAAAATTGATGTATGACCTTCTCTTTTAGTTAATACCATGCATGTATTATCTTGTTTTCTCATAACTCTTAAATATTTAAACTTGATATGCGTATATAACGTATTTATCTAAATTTTGAAAAGAAAAATTTTTCTATTTGTGCGCCGATCTGTTCAAAATATATATGTAGAATTGTTCAAAATAGTGATGAAATGGCGTGAGTTGTGTAAATCTTTATATGCAGAAATTTTGAAAGCAAATTTTGAGTTGCCTAAACTTTGAAATGCACATTATGTACATCTTGGTTCCTTGATTAATTTTGATGTATGTTGAACTTATGAAGCTTAACATACATTTGATGAAATATTTGCATGAAAATTAATTACAATATATCTAGTTCAAAAGATACGGTAGATGAGTGGTATTTGAATTTAATATGTTATATTTTTTGTGTACTTTTCATTTAATAATAATAGTAATAATAATAGGCATTTTGGATTTTATACTACTTATTCCCTTTCAATTCCCATGTATACCAAACATTGGAATTGAAATTCCAAGTAATTTTATTCCCTCCAACCAAACACTGGAATTTAAACTCCCACTTTATTCCCACATTATTCTTTTCCCATGGAATTGCAATTCCTTTCCCACCTAATTCTTCCCACCCAACCAAACGCCATGTAATAGTATAGGATTATTTTGGGCGAGAAGTTAAAATTGATGATTTTGGTTTTATTAATAGTATAGATTATTATTATTATTGTTGTTGTTGTTGTTGTTATTATTATTATTATTATCAACAACGTAGAAGTCGATTTCCTAATATGATTAATTTTTTTTGAAAACTTTATGTTGTTAATTAATATTTATAAAATAAAAATTTTTAAAAACAAATTCGAATTGAAGTAATAAAATTTTTAAAAAAAAATTCGAAGTAATAAAAATTGCAAGGGTTGTGTTTTAATTAAATATAGATCAGAATTAAGAAGGATGCTTATCAAACTGTATCAATTCTTTAATTGCTCTGAAGATATTATAATTACATATATTAAACAAATTAATGGTGTTTGTAACTCTAATTAATTATATAAAGTTGTAAAGTGAAAAGAAGGCATAAATGAAGGTACTCTCATTACCTTCTTTTCAAATAGGGTTTTGAAAGGAAGGTAATGACATATTTTAGTTTAGGGTTTTTAATTTACACATTTTTGTCCAAATGATGTCAAATTCACACATATAAAGCAATGTCTCAAGTTAATTAGACACTTAAACTTTCAAAAGTTACAACTAAATTTATAAACATGTTATTTTAAAACATTGAAACCCAGAAATTGACTGGTGACCTATAATTACAGATTATCTAGTGTTTCGGCGAATCTTCCACCGTTTTCCGACAACAATACTGACAAAACCTTTGGAATACAAACATAAGAACTATATATTATGTTTTTAGGGGGGTTTTGAAAAAAAATGTTTTTAGGGGCGTTTGGTTAATGGAATGTTAGATTACCTTAGGGAATGTTAGATTGCTGGGAATGACATGTNGGGGTTTTGAAAAAAAAAATGTTTTTAGGGGCGTTTGGTTAATGGAATGTTAGATTACCTTAGGGAAGGTTAGATTGCTGGGAATGACATGCTAGATTCATGTGTTTAGTTTAAAACTGAAGTATGTAAATAAGACAATGGAAATAAGATAAATTGATTAAAATGTCAAAAGTTCAATATTAGTAGGAATGTGAGATTACCTAAGAAATTGGGGGGTATCTCACATTCACTTCAAATAGCTAAAAACTTCATTTGAAGGTTCTGTTACATTCCTTAGGAAAATTACATAACTTGAACCAAACATGATAATCTTATATTCCCAAGCAAACATAACCTTAGTTATTTTATATAACTTGAACCAAACGCCTCTTAGGCTTTTTACTGATCTATAGTTATGTAGTTTTATATATCATTTAATTTTGACATGGTAAAGAAGTGTTTAAGGTTATTTCATGGATTCCATCAAATCAAATTATGGTCCTAACCATTGACTTTTGGTTCTATCAATATCTCCATTTTATCAGCCTGGTGTTTTATATTATATTCTAAAATGAACCTGGATGACACTAATTAAACGTTGACCTTAGACATTTGCTTGCTTATAATTACAAGTTACAACTTGGTTATTGATACAGTATATATATATATATATATATATATATATATATGGACAGAATCAAATAAGCATCAAGATTGTAGTTTTCAGGTGCACAATCAAGCATTTAGTCATCGAGTGTAAGACTTGGCATTTTCGGGGCTCCGCTCAACAATTCCCCCTACCATTACGCATGGTTGAAAAAACGACTAGGCGCTCCTCGGCGCCAGGAGGCAATTAATGGGCGACTAGGTGCCCGTGTATTTTTTAATTTTATTCTTTATTTTTAAAAAATTTTGTTTAAATTTTTTAAGACTAATAATTATAAACTATTCAATACTTTAATAGTTAATACTAAAAACATCTTTATCAAAAAAAAAAAAAAACTAAAAACATTTAAATAGTTAATCGACCGACTAGGCGGTCAGCGCATAAGCGGCTTAGACTGCCGCCTAGACCACCAATTATGATGATACACTAGGTAGCCAACCGGCGCCTAGGCGAGATTTCTGCAACACAGTCATTACGCGAAAAGTTATAGCTAGTTGCGAAGACGCAACTTTATTTTCTTATACTGCTACACATTTTCAAGATATTGGGTCCTGATTTGGCTCTTTAAGCCATATACCGACCTCCGTCAATACCACCGGGTGCTAGACTTGGCATTTACCGATCTCTGCCCAATAGGTATCTACATATATAGGGCCTGATTTTGGATTATGTCACAAAGTTTTTTACATTTTCATTGATTTACAAACAACCCTGCCCACTTCAGCTTGCAAGAAAATAATTAAAATCTCTTTCAGTTCTGTTGTCAATCACTTTTCTATTTTAATCTAAATTAACTTTAAAAAATAATAAAGAAAAAACTGAAAATCCAAATATATAGCAAAAGTTATCCAGTTGTTAAATGCAATAAATTAATTCACAAATAAATATTAAATTGATTTTCTTATGTATTTAAGTTGTTCTTCCCATTGTCGTATAGCATGGCTCGCATCATTTTCATTATACAAATTTTCAAAATCGCAATCCAGAAAAGAAGACTTCTAGGTATCAAATAATGACCATTTCCATGGTTTCTTTGTTGTCATTAGAGACTATTTGCACTCACCTAAAATTTTCCGTTTCAGCCGTGAAATGTAAGGGCATAATAGTCTTTTCATTTATTATCCCAAGTCTCTGCAGTGGCAGCTCCATGTTATTACCCCAAGGCGGCGAAGTCGATGAGGCTGATGTTGCGCCACTGCGCGTCGTACACCGGCCGGCATGTACTGGCAGAACCTCAGCGCCACCCCGGCGTTTAACCAAGTGCTGCAGTACGTTTCAGATTTGAGCAAATTGAAATTGAGCCTATCAGATAGTGGGGGTAGTTTCAGATTTGAGCGAATTTTGAAACGTACTGAAATTGAAATCTGAAACCTGCGGATTTGAGCAAATTGAAATTCAGTTTCAGATTTGAGCGAATTCCGCAACAACACTCAAGACTCTCATATTAAACGGATAGATAAGCTGCCAGAGCTTCACCTGCCCGATAACCCCTTCAAAAATGCCAGAACCACCGGTGACGACAAGATAAAACCCATCATAAGTGTAATTTAGGGTTAGCTAGGGAGGGAAGGGTAGTTTTATTTTCTGATCTAATTAATTTTGTTTTGAGGATCAGGCGGCGGTGCTGGCGGCGGGAGTGCATGCGAACTGAAGGCCTGTCATCGCCTCTTACCAGAGAGGGAACGGCGGCGGTGCTGGCGGCGGGAGTGCATGCGAACGGAAGGCTTGTCGTTGCCTCTTACCAGAGAGGGAAGCGACGGCGGGAAGGACCGCGACAGCGATTTCTTGCTGTAATTGTGCTTCACAGCTCGAAATTCTTCCGAAAATAGTGGGGATTCGTGGTCGTCTTTTTCTTCGTCGCCGGACTCGGAAGAAGGGTAGGAGGAGAAGCAATCGGAACCGGTCTCAAAGCTGAGACTCTCCGTGCAAATTTCGAGGCATTTTCCGGTGAGAGAAGTGGCCGATTTTTTATCCAAAGGGTGGGCATACGGCGGAGGGAACTGAAACGACGGATTCACTATTTTGTGGGACTGTAAAATCGAGCTCCAAACATCTGGTTGGATAATAAATGAAAATACTATTATACCCTTACATTTCACGGCTGAAACGGAAAATTTTAACGGAAGGACTACAGCAGGTCAATTTTGAAAATACTATTAGAGTATTAGTTAATACATTATAACATTAATAGTTTAAATGTTTTAGATTTATACTTTTTTTAATTTAATAAAAAAAAACACCAGCCGGAACAGGTGGCCTAGTCGGCCGGCTAGGCGCCCGGTCGCGGAGGAGGCCGATTTCGGCTTTCCTCGACGCGGCCGGGCGCCGCCTAGCGCAATCGGCGCCTAGGCGCGATTTTTGCAACACTGCTCGATCCATATGTTGTTGATAAGGATTGAACTTGTGACATTTTGGTACGAGAATCATATTCCACCTACTAAACCATCATTTCCTAATCACTAATATTTGAGGACAAACATGTAAGAGCTGAATGGAACCTGTGTTTATTCATCTCAAGAGAGCAGAATAAATAGAATACAATGCAAAAGAAGATGAAGCTAGTTACAACAAAACCAAAAGAATAGGGCTACTATTACTAACAAAATACTAAGTCTTAACACGCCCCCGCAAGATTGGCGCACCATCAGTGAGACCAATCTTGTTGCGAAACCCAGCAAACAAGCGGTGGCCTAGTCGCTTTGTCAAGATATCAGCAACATGCTCAGAAGATTGGACATGCTTGACCTGTAGGGAGCTTAAACTTATCTGCTCACGAACAAAAAAATAATCGAGCGCCAAGTGTTTCATTCGGGAGTGAAAAACTGGATTCTTGCACACATAGGACGCACTTAAATTATCAGTTACTAGCACTGGTGAATGATGTAACCTGACCCCAAGCTCTTTTAAGAAATTTTGAATCCACGTGACCTCAGCAGCACAGTTAGCAAGTGCCCGAAACTCAGCTTCTGTTGAAGACCGAGACATAGATCGTTGTTTAGCAGATCTCTAGGAGACAACATTAGCACCCAAAAACACAACATATGCCGTCGTGGAGCGACCGCCATCATGAAGACCACCCTAGTCTGAGTCAAAATAAGCCAAAAGAGACCCAGAAGAACCACCCCGAAAATGCAAACCGTAGTGAACCGTACCTTTCAAATACCGCAAAATCCGCTTCATAGACCGCCAATGCACCTCAGTTGGTGACGCCATATATTGAGCCAGACGATTCACTGCAAAAGAAATCTCTAGTCTGGTAATAACCAAATACTGCAACCGACCTATAGCCTGGCGATACAGTGTCGCATCAAAAGCCGGAGAAGTATTGGCACAGAAGTCCACCGAGGGTGACATTGGCGTTGAGACTTCCTTCGCCCCCGTCATACCAAACTTGTCCAAAATATCAATCACATACTGACTATGTGACAAGAATAAGCCGTTCAATGTAGGAACAACTTCAACACCAAGAAAGTGATGTAGCGGACCTAAATCCTTGAGCGAAAACTGATCTCGGCTAGACACCTCACGAATGAGGTAATGAAAGTAGAGTGGCTTCCTGTTAGAATGATGTCATCAACATACACCAGGAAATACACAACTATACCATGAGTACAATAAATAAACAAGGACGAGTCAGCTACAGACTTCTTGAAACTAAAAGCAATAAGAAAGTTAGAACACTCTAAGTACCAAGCCCTCGGGGCTTGCTTTAAACCATAAATTGCCTTTTTCAATTTGCAGACATGGCCGGGCAAGACCGGATCAACAAAACCTGCCGGCTGCTCCATATAGACTTCTTCATACAAAGTTCCATTCAAAAAGGCGTTGTTGACATCTAACTGACGTAACAACCATCCCTGTGACAAAGCAATAGTAAGAATAACACGAATAGTGACCGGTTTTACCACTGGATTGAAAGTCTCGAAATAATCTCGACCCGGCTCCTGCAAAAATCCTTTGGCTACCAACCGGGCTTTGAACCTATCCACCGAGCCATCAGCTCTACGCTTTACCCGAAAAATCCATTTGCAGCCAACCACTTCACGATTAGCCTGGGGGACTAACTCCCACGTGGAATTCCTTACCAGAGCATTAAACTCCTCAGACATAGCGGATCTCCACAACTCATTCTGCAAGGCTTGTGACACCGTTCGGGGTTCAATAGAAGAGGCAATAGGATGTGTTGTTGTCACATTGACGAACTTGTCATTGAAATATTTCGAATTCGTGCACCGCTGCCGTAATGGCCTGGACACACCAGCTGGTTGGACAGACTGTTATGGGGATTGAAAGGAAGTCGACACATTTGACTGTGAGACTTGGGAGGACTCCGAAACTTCAGGGACAGACGGTGGTTGAGATTGCGTCGTAGACAATGCAGGATCAGAGGATACATGAGCGGAAGAAGAATTATTTGGGGACTGCTGCACGGGTTGCTCATGGTCATGCACATCTAAGACCGGAGCGAGTGGTGTAGTAGACGAGACAGAAGGGGCGGCAGGGTTATTTATAACGAGTAAAGAGTAACTGATATTCGGAACTATAATTTGTGGAGGTTGCACATCAGCCAAGGATTGAGAGGAGTTATTTTGTTGGTCACGAAGTAACATTATATTTGTAAAGGAAATTCATTGGTTATGAACGAAACATGTCGAGAAATATAAACACGACCACTGGCCGGTTTTAAACACTTATATGCATATTGGCTTAATGAGTAACCTAAAAAGATACAAGGCAGTGATTTTGGACTTAACTTGGCTGGAAAATAGGGCTTTAACCAAGGAAAACATAAGCACCCAAAAGGCCTAATTTTCCCATAATTTGGCTTCTTATTGAACAATTTTTGATACAGTGATGAGTGTTGGAGAATAGGAGTGGGCATGCGATTTATTAAATAGACTGCTGCTTGAAATGCATAAAACCAGTATGTAGAGGACATAGATACATAGTGTAATAAGGCCATGCTAGTCTCTACAATATGCCTATGACACCTTTCGGCGGAGCCATTGTGCTCCGGAGTCTGAGGTGGAGAGGTGAAATGAGAAATAGCCATGTGATTAAATGTAGGAATTAATTTGGTATATTCACCACCATTATCATAAAAAATGGAGATAAGTTTGTATCCAAAATAATTTTCAACCATGCATTTGAAACGTAGGAAAATAGCAAAAACATCAGATTTGACTTTAAGGGGAACAACCAAACATATTTTGTGAAATGATCAACAAAATTAATATAATATCAGAACCCATCAACAAATGTGGTTGAGGAACTCCATACGTCGGTGTAAACAAGTTGTAAAGGTTGTGAACTAGTCATGGAATTAAAATAAAATGTCAACTTATGACTCTTATGCATATGACAAGAAGTACAAGTAAAGGAGTCAAACATCTGAGTATCTGACGATCAAAATTTATATTATTATTTTTTAGAATTGAGGCTAAAACTTTATTGGCTGGATGACCAAACTGATGATGCCACCTTGGAATTGAGGACTTGGAAGTCACATTGACCTTAGATTGTTAGATAGGAAGGCTATAAACCTCATTCACGACCGGACCTCGTACGAGGTGCGTTCTCGACAGACGATCCTTAACAACAAAATGAGAGGCAAAGAATTCAACCGAAACAGGATTAGTCTTACAAAGTTTTGATACTGAAACTAAGTTCTTTTGCAACTTAGGCACACACAAAACATCAGGCAAGACAAGTGGCCTATTTGCATACGGTAGAGAAACACACCCAGTATGTGAAATATTTAAGGACTTACCATCTCCCAAAACAATCTCATCCGGTCCTGTATAATCTGAGCAGGTTTGTAGAGACTCGGGATCAGTAACAGTATGAAGTGAGGCCCCTAGAATCCAGAATCCATGACTGAGTCGGCATTGTAGTGGTAGTCATAGTGTTCACCATAGGAGACGGTCGTCCTTGGTTCCGTGGTTCAATAACATTAATATTATTATCTTTCAAAAACCTGGCAAGTTTACGACAGAACCTGGTATCGTGCCCGGGATAATCACAATAATTGCAAAATCGTGTAGAATGATTGCCACTGTTCCGCAGCTGATTTTGTCTTCCATTGGACGATGTTGAACCTCCTCTACCACGACGATTATTAGTCTGCCATTGACCGTCAGCTACACCGACGTTGGACGACGACCATTGACCATTAAACCGTCGTTGTGTAGCATTAGCCGTGGGCATGTGAAGTTGTGTGACAACCACATTATCCTTCAACAACCGTTCATAATCGGTGAGGACATCGTTTAATTCATCGTACGAGATGGTGTCAGTTCGCACACGAAGAGCTCCTACAATTGAGTTATACTCATCACCTAGTTGTGTAAAGATGTGAACTGCGAGATCTTCTTAGGAGAACGGACTCTGAGCAAGAGCCAAAGAGTCTGCAATGGCTCGCATTTCTCGCATATACACTTCAATAGGGCAAGTTCATTTTGGATTCTTGGCTAGCTTGGCTTTCAGCGAGATTATACGTCCTCGGGAAGACGCAGCACAACTGGTGGATAGCCGCTTCCATGCATCACATGCAGATGCTGCAGATGATATCACAGGTTGGAGTGTGTCTGTTAAGCTTCCTAAGATAGCACTCAAGATAATCTGGTCCTGCCTGAACCATGTTGTGTAGGCTGGATTTAAGGTGGTTAGTGCCTCATCAAAATATTTGACTGGAACACTTTTAGTGCCATCAACAAAACCAACAAGATCGAGCCCTATAAGTGTGGACTCTACTTGTTTACGCCAAATTGGGAAGTTGGTAGAAGTGAGTTTAATTGGAAAGTGGGTTGTGGCATAAATTTGGATAATAGTTGCCTGGGATGCAGCAGCCATGATGAAGAAAGAAGAGAAAAAAAATTTCAGTTAGAGAATTGGCTCTTGATACCATGTAAGAGCTGAATGGAACCTGTGTTTATTCATCTCAAGAGAGCAGAATAAATAGAATACAATGCAAAAGAAAAGAAGCTAGGTACAACAAAACCAAAAGAATAGGGCTACTATTACTAACAAAATACTAAGTCTTAACAAAACCCTCACTGCTATTTATGTAATAGCTTGCAAATTACATAGAATAAGTAAATCGCACTATGAAGACCATATGTGACAAGCTTGACCAAAATGATGTTGATTAGAATCAAGTCCGTCACCTTTCGATACAAAAATTATATCATGCACCAACTCAATCAATCTTTTCAAAAAATCAAATTAGAAATTTGGGTGTTTCTCGTGGTATTTCTTTTCAAAAATGGAAAAGAGTAATATAACATCTAACTGTAAAGTGACATCAATAATTGACCGATCGAAGAGCATGAAGGAAACTTATTAAAGAGTACTAATCTTCCCCTCATCGAGTTTTATGTTACGTTAATAATCTTCACCGCAATATACCCTCTAAATCGGTAAAAGTGCAATTAAATTTTAATCCTACATGTTCAGTTACATATGATTTGATACCAACTAGATTTCCACGTGTACATTTATTTATGTATATGTGGTGATAATATAACTTGACCTATGAATTAAAAATTATGTACAATTTTTTTTAAAAAAATTAAAATAAAAGATAAATTGAAATGCTGGATGGAGACCTATTTATGTTTTCTATGTTTTAAAATTAGAGAAATATAAAATTAAATTTGTTTTTGGTTTTTTTGTTTTCAATTTTACATTTCTAAAAAAAAATAGAAAAAAAAACTCTTCGATTTAGAAACATATCTTTAGTGCCGCGCCGTAAAGTTACATAGTAAATCTTTTTCTTTTTCTTTTTTGTTTGATTTCAATTATTATTAATAAATATTTCTTGTAAGGAAAATGTTATTTTTCTCTCAAATTTTTTTTCATAATATTTTTCCTAACATATAAATATTGGGTGCTCATGAATTGATGAGTGACTCTACTATTAATTTAAAAAAATTAGTTGTCCAATTAAAAAATACCGTGTAAGTCTGATGAACAGCTCAACTAGTTGCAAAGATGAAATTTGTCACAAAAAACCAATGAACAGCTCAACTAGTCTGACAATTCCACCTTTTGTTATAATAAAATATTATGTAGGGAGAGAAATATTGGACCAATTTTGGGTAGACATTACTATAAAATACTGATCGATTCAATTCACTATAGTGGCAAAAAAGAGGGAATTAAAGTAAGAAGACTTTGAAACTTTATGATTAATAAGTCAATTATCCGATAAACTTTGTAGGGTTGGTTTTTTCCTCCGACTCCAACCAAAATAAAGGCTCAACTGTGAGTATTGTGATGAAAAAGGAAAGTAATGGTTAAGGAAAATGTGTACAAAAACCAAACAAACACGTTTTATTTTCTTTAATGAAAAGTAAATTATGTTAAACGAAAAGGGAGATAACCTTAGCTTGGAGGATAGAAAAATTAAGAAAAGGAGGTGAGCGTTACTCATAACTTCAAGCACAGCGTTACGCGTCTAAGTTGCTGGATGGTACCTGCGTGACTCTTATTATTCGAATTTACACAGTTGAGACCAGATGATATACCGAGCAAAGTAGAGATTGCAGTATCGCCTCGTTGCTCAGAAATCGATCCGGATCAGTTCAGATTGGGACGATCATCTCGAGCAGGTAGGGCAATTAATTGAGGATTTGAATCTAGATTTCTAGTCTTAATCCAACCTCATCCCAACCTAATAAGGAATCTAGACACACGTGGCTATAGAGGCGATGTTCCCGAACCCGCGGACTGCATGGGCAACACGTGTCAGTCATGTCGAGAGCCCGACATGTGTCTCCTTCCCTCCGCTATAAATACTGCATTTAAGATTAGGAGGAGGGACTTTTGGCATTTTCACCTACCACTTATCAACTAGGGACTCTCTAACCTCACGTTGTGTGTATTGTGATATATTGTAATTTATTCAATGATGATATTTAAAAAATAATAATAGTTTGAACTCCAAATTTAATGGTCTCAGCTCGTACCTTCCCAAGAGATTGGTATAAAAGATAAAATTCTGAGATGTGACTTAACTGATCTACTGGTCCCAAATACTTTATTATAATTAAGTAGGGACATAAACTTAAAAAGTTTTAAAATACGATAAAAAAAAAATTGTGATAAAATATGAAATAGTTAAAATAAATTGCATATCATCTCTAGTAATATGATATTTATAAATACTTTTTATTTTAATTAGATCAACTCTTTGTATTTCTAAATTAATTTGAATAAGATGACGCATAATTGAAGCTTCTAGATTATTTATTAGATAGTTTATGAAAAGTAGATTTTCTTTTAAAATATTTTTCATAATTCAATTACAAACCATATTTCATATCAATTAATTCGATCATCAATTAAAAAATGTTATCACATTATAAATCTCACACTTAATATAAAAATGGAGAAATTCACAAATAAAAACATAATTAAAATGCATGTATCAACAAGTTTTGATCCCAAAATTTCTTATAGATAATAAAATACTGATTACCATCTAAATTACCTCAATCTTTAATAATATTTTTTTTAGTACTACTGACTCTATTACAATGTGTAGTATTATGAGAGCTACAGAGATGACATTGAGTTACAACAGTACAACCTTTAGTAATACTCCCTCCGTCCTGAATTGGATGTCTCATTTACTTTTTATAAGCTTTTTAAAAAATTGAAGTAATTGTGATGTGCTTTCCAATTATGCCCCTAACTTTTCACTTTTGGAAATAAAATCAATAAAGAAAGGAAAAGTCATAAGGGTAAATTGTGAAAAGTAAAATGATGGTGATATTCAATTTTGGAAAGAGGACAACATTTTGGGACAAACTAAAAAGGAAAGTAAGACAAGTAAAATGGGACAGAGGGAGTATTTTTGCAAAATAATATTTTATTTACTTCCATTAAGACATTTAATTATATATATATATAGGGTTGCACTCTCGTGAGAACTACCGCCCAAGTAGGAAATGAGAACGCTCCACGGTTGTCCACGTGTCCAGATCAACGAATCAGATGCAATTTAAAAAAAATGATGCGGTGACATTTTCGTAAATAACTGGAACTTTGGTGCACCTAGTTTCACTTACAAGTGCACTTATTTTCGCACATATTTTCACTTACAAGTGCAAGTAATTTAACTTGTTAGTATTCATGCATCTATTTTCGCAAATATTTTCACTTACAAGTGCAAGTAATAATTTAACTTGTTAGTATTCATGCATATATTTTCGCAAATATTTTCACTTACAAATGCAAGTAATTTACCTTGTTAATATTCATGCACCTGGTGCAACCTAGGTGCACCTAGTTATAACATTAGATGCACCTAGTTATAATATTACGTGCACTTAGTATTGATGCTCAGTGTACAATTCACTTGCACCTGTAATACATTTTACTTGCATTTGCAATACATTTTACTTGCACTTGTGCAAGTAATTTACTTTGTTAACATTCATGCACCTGGGTGCAAACTAGGTGCACCTAGTTATAACATTAAGTGCACCTAGTTATAATATTAGGTGCATNGAACAATTTTTGATACAGTGATGAGTGTGTATTAAATAGACTGCTGCTTGAAATACATAAGACCAGTATGTAGAGGGCATAGATACATAGTGTAATAAGGCCATGACAGTCTCTACAATATGCCTATGACACCTTTCGGCGGAGCCATTGTGCTCCGGAGTGTGAGGTGGAGAGGTGAAATGAGAAATACCCATGTGATTAAATGTAGGAATTAATTTGGTATATTCACCACCATTATCAGAAAAAATGGAGATGGGTTTGTATCCAAAATAATTTTCAACCATGCATTTGAAACGTAGGAAAATAGCATGAACATCAGATTTGACTTTAAGGGGGAACAACCAAACATATTTTGTGAAATGATCAACAAAATTAATATAATATCGGAACCCATCAACAAATGTGGTTGAGGAACTCTATAAGTTAGTGTAAACAAGTTGTAAAGGTTGTGAACTAGTCATGGAATTAAAAGAAAATGTCAACTTATGACTCTTATGCATATGACAAGAAGTACAAGTAAAGGAGTCAAGCATCTGACGATCAAAATTTATATCATTATTTTTTAGAATTGAGGTTAAAACTTTATTGGTTGGATGACCAAACTGATGATGCCACCTTGGAATTGAGGACTTGGAAGTCACATTGACCTTAGATTGTTGGATAGGAAGGCTATAAACCTCATTCACGACCGGACCTCGTACGAGGTGTTATCGACAGACGATCCTTAACAACAAAATGAGAGGCAAAGAATTCAACCGAAATAGGATTAGTCTTACAAAGTTTTGATACTGAAACTAAATTCTTTTGCAACTTAGGCACACACAAAACATCAGACAAGACAAGTGGCCTATTTGCATACGGTAGAGAAACACACCCAGTATGTGAAATATTTAAGGACTTACCATATCCCAAAACAATCTCATCAGGTCCTGTATAATCTGAGCAGGTTTGTAGAGACTCGGGATTAGTAACAGTATGAAGTGAGGCCCCCAGAATCCATAATCCATGACTGAGTCGGCATTGTAGTGGTAGTCATAGTGTTCACCATAGGAGACGGTCGTCCTTGGTTCTGTGGTTCAATAACATTAATATTATTATCTTTCAAAAACCTGGCAAGTTTACGACAAAACCTGGTATCGTGCCCGGGATAATCACAATAATTGCAAAATCGTGTAGAATGATTGCCACTGTTCCGCAACTGATTCTGTCTTCCATTAGACGATGTTGAACCTCCTCTACCACGACGATTATTAGTCTGCCATTGACCGTCAGCTACACCGGCGTTGGACGACGACCATTGACCATTAAACTGTCGTTGTGTAGCATTAGCCGTGGGCATGTGAAGTTGTGTGACAACCACATTATCCTTCAACAACCGTTCATAATCGGTGACGACATCGTGTAATTCATCGTACGAGATGGTGTCAGTTCGCACATGAAGAGTTCCTACAATTGAGTTATACTCATCACCTAGTTGTGTAAAGATGTGAACTGCGAGATCTTCTTCGGAGAACGGACTCTGAGCAAGAGCCAAAGAGTCTGTAATGGCTCGCATTTCTCGCATATACACTTCAATAGGGCGGGTGCCTTTTGGATTCTTGGCTAGCTTGGCTTTCAGCGAGATTATACGTCCTCGGGAAGACGCAGCACAACTGGTAGATAGCCGCTTCCATGCATCACATGCAGATGTTGCAGATGATATCACAGGTTGGAGTGTGTCTGTTAAGCTTCCTAAAATAGCACTCAGGATAATCTGGTCCTGCCTGAACCATGCTGTGTAGACTGGATTTCAGGTGGTTAGTGCCTCATCAGAATATTTGACTGGAGCACTTTTAGTGCCATCAACAAAACCAACAAGATCGAGCCCTATAAGTGTGGACTCTACTTGTTTACGCCAAATTGGGAAGTTGGTAGAAGTGAGTTTAATTGAGAAGTGAGTTGTGGCATAAATTTGGATAATAGTTGCCTGGGATGCAGCAGCCATGATGAAGAAAGAAGAGAAAAAAAAAATCTCAGTTAGAGAATTGGCTCTTGATACCATGTAAGAGCTGAATGGAACCTGTGTTTATTCATCTCAAGAGAGCAGAATAAATAGAATACAATGCAAAAGAAGAGAAGCTAATTACAACAAAACCAAAAGAATAGGCTACTATTACTAACAAAATACTAAGTCTTAACAAAACCCTCACTGCTATTTATGTAATAGCTTGCAAATCACATAGAATAAGTAAATCGCACTATGAAGACCCTATGTGACAAGCTTGACCAAAATGATGTTGATAAGAATCAAGCCCGTGACCTTTCGATACCAAAATTATATCATGCACCAACTCAATCAGTCTTTTCAAAAAATCAAATTAGAAATTTGGGTGTTTCTCGTGGTATTTCTTTTCAAAAATAGAAAAGAGTAATATAACATCTAAGTGTAAAGTGACATCAATAATTGACCGATCGAAGAGCATGAAGGAAACTTATTAGAGTACTAATCTTCCCCTCATCGAGTTTTATGTTACGTTAATAATCTCATCCCAATATACCCTCTAAATCGGTAAAAGTGCAATTAAATTTTAATCCTACATGTTCAGTTACATATGATTTGATACAAACTAGATTTCCACGTGTACATTTATTTATGTATATGTGGTGATAATATAACTTGACCTATGAATTAAAAATTATGTACAATTTTTTTAAAAAAAATTAAAATAAAAGATAAATTGAAATGCTGGATGGAGACCTATTTATGTTTTCTATTTTTTAAAATTAGAGAAATATAAAATTAAATATGTTTTTGGTTTTTTTGTTTTCAATTTTTCATTTCTAAAAAAAATAGAAAAAAAAAAAAAAACTCTTCGATTAAGAAACATATCTTTAGTGCCGCCGTAAAGTTACATAGTAAATCTTTTTCTTTTTCTTTTTTGTTTGATTTCAATTATTATTAATAAATATTTCTTGTAAGGAAAATGTTATTTTTCTCTCAAATTTTTTTTCCTAATATTTTTCCTAACTTATAAATATTGAGTGCTCATGAATTGAGTGACTCTACTATTAATTTAAAAAAAAAATAGTTGTTCAATTAAAAAATACCGTGTAAGTCTGATGAACAGCTCAACTAGTTGCAAAGATGAAATTTGGCACAAAAAACCAATGATCGAATCTCACCACTGACAGTGTGAAGCAACCTCTCAAAATAAGGAGGGACTCCTTTGTGTGCTCCTCTAAACTGTCGGGCATTTATTGTGATTTATTGAGTGTGGGACGTTTGGGGTGGACAATTCCACCTTTTGTTATAATAAAATATCATGTAGGGAGAGAAATATTGGACCAATTTTGGGTAGACATTACTATTAAATACTGATCGATTCAATTCACTATAGTGGCAAAAAAGAGGGAATTAAAGTAAGAAGACTTTGAAACTTTATGATTAAATAAGTCAATTATCCGATAAACTTTGTAGGGTTGGTTTTTTCCTCAGTCTCCAACCAAAATAAAGGCTCAACTGTGAGTATTGTGATGAAAAAGGAAAGTAATGGTTAAGGAAAATGTGTATAAAAACCAAACAAACACGTTTTATTTTCTTTAATGAAAAGTAAATTATGTTAAACGAAAAGGGAGATAACCTTAGCTTGGAGGATAGAAAAATTAAGAAAAGGAGGTGAGCGTTACTCATAACTTCAAGCGTTGCGTCTAAGTTGCTGGATGGTACCTGCGTGACTCTTATTATTCGAATTTACACAGTTGAGACCAGATGATATACCGAGCTAAGTAGAGATTGCAGTATCGCCTCGTTGCTCAGAAATCGATCCCGATCAGTTCAGATTGGGACGATCATCTCGAGCAGGTAGGGTAATTAATTGAGGATTTGAATCTAGATTTCTAGCCTTAATCCAACCTCATCCCAACCTAATAAGGAATCTAGACACACGTGGCTATAGAGGCGATGTTCCCGAACCCGCGGACTGCATGGGCAACACGTGTCAGTCATGTCGAGAGCCCGGCATGTGTCTCCTCCCCTCCGCTATAAGCCTATAAATACTGCATTTAAGACTAGGAAGAGGGACTTTTGGCATTTTCACCTACCACTTATCAACTCGGGACTCTCTAACCTCATGTTGTGTGTATTGTGATATATTGTGATTTATTCATTGATGATATTTAAAAAATAGTAATAGTTTGAACTCCAAATTTAATGGTCTCAGCTTGTACCTTCGCAAGAGATTGGTATAAAAGATAAATTCTGAGATGTGACTTAACTGATCTACTGGTCCTAAATACTTTATTATAATTAAGTAGGGACATACATAAACTTAAAAAGTTTTAAAATACGATAATAAAAAAAACATTTGTGATAAAATATGAAATAGTTAAAATAAATTGCATATCATCTCTAGTAATATGATATTTATAAATACTTTTTATTTTAATTAGATCAACTCTTTGTATTTCTAAATTAATTTGAATAAGATGATGCATAATTGAAACTTCTAGATTATTTACTAGATAGTTTATGAAAAGTAGATTTTCTTTTAAAATATTTTTCATAATTCAATTACAAACCATATTTCATATCAATTAATTCGATCATCAATTAAAAAATGTTATCACATTATAAATCTCACACTTAATATAAAAATGGAGAAATTCACAAATAAAAACATAATTAAAATGCATGTATCAACAAGTTATGATCCCAAAATTTCTTATAGATAATAAAATACTGATTACCATCTAAACTACCTCAATCTTTAATAATATTTTTTTTAGTACTATTGACTCTATTACAATGTGTAGTATTATGAGAGCTACAGAGATGACATTGAGTTACAACAGTACAACCTTTAGTAATACTCCCTCCGTCCTGAATTGGATGTCTCATTTACTTTTTACAAGCTTTTTAAAAAATTGAAGTAATTGTGATGTGCTTTTCAATTATGCCCCTAACTTTTCACTTTTGGAAATAAAATCAATAAAGAAAGGAAAAGTCATAAGGGTAAATTGGGAAAAGTAAAATGATGGTGATGTTCAATTTTGGAAGGAGGACAACATTTTGGGACAAACTAAAAAGGAAAGTAAGACAGGTAAAATGGGACAGAGGGAGTATTTTTGTAAAATAATATTTTATTTACTTCCATTAAGACATTTAATTATATATATATATATATATATAGGGTTGCACTCTCGTGAGAACTATCGCCCAAGTAGGAAATGAGAACGCTCCACAGTTGTCCACGTGTCCAGATCAACGAATCAGATGCAATTTTTAAAAAAAATGACGCGGTGACATTTTCGTAAATAACTGGAACTTTGGTGCACCTAGTTTCACTTACAAGTGCACCTAGTTTCACTTACAAGTGCACTTATTTTCACACATATTTTCACTTACAAGTGTAAGTAATTTAACTTGTTAGTATTCATGCATCTATTTTCGCAAATAGTTTCACTTACAAGTGCAAGTAATTTAACTTGTTAGTATTCATGCATCTATTTTCGCAAATATTTTCACTTACAAATGAAAGTAATTTACCTTGTTAATATTCATGTACCTGGTGCAACCTAGGTGCACCTAGTTATAACATTAGAT
>NXFB01000040.1:224556-234994 GCA_002525835.2 Ipomoea batatas | reverse complement strand
CGCACATTGAGCTAGGGAGAGAAATAAGGCAATCAAGATTAATCGGAAACTTGGATTATATTTCAGTGAGAGCAATATAATGCTGGTGCCAAAGAGATGAGATAATCTCTTTGGATCTCCCATCCACACATTACTATTGCCTAATCTTTTTGAAATTTCATAAAGAAAGAAAATATATATGATAGTTTCACTTACTTTTAATGCTTGGATTTATCAATTGCCAAGCAAACATCGAGGATGTGATTGAAATGGCGATTGGTTTCATAGAAAGGAGTATTTTCTTTTTTCATAACTTCAAGTGCATTTTCGCAGTCTTCAAGACCAGTTAGCGAGGCCGAGAGTTTGAAGTTTATTTCATCATCAGCGTCCCCTTTGTTCACCAAATCCATGCACTCCTTCAATCTGCACACCATGCCACATTAGTATTATTCAACTAACATACAAATCAAATATCTTTAATCTCAATGCATGCATGATGTTTACGTGCATTTAGCGAAGGAACGAATTGAATACATCATTTTAAGTGTACATATTCGTGTTGTATTAAGAATAATGCTACATGGATGATGGGAGTGAGTTCGAGCTTCAGTGGAGGCAACTATTGACTCGTTGTGCTTCAGTAGGTTGAGAAAGTAGCTATGAACAGATACTACATTGTAACAGAGTCAGTAGTACTCAAAAGAAAAAAAAAAAGAATAATGCTACATACTCTTCATTTTTTTTTCCTCTAAAATTCATCCCTCATTATGTGGCAATATCTAATTGGTAACTAAATGTTATTTTTAATTAGTGGTGGGTTATATTACCAACCAATTCATGGACAATCAATGAATGGAAGTCACATCAAGAGATTAAAGAATAGGGGGAGCCAACAAGAGCTTAACTCAGTGGTTTAGTAGTTAGGGAGAAGAGACCAAAGTTTAAAATTCAACAATGGTGGGCTGTGGGGAGTGGTACTGTGGGGATTGAAGTAGTGGACAAATCCCTGGTGCGTACCATTATATGGCCCTGTCTGATCCACTAAATTGATCCACTAAATTACCGTGACGTGATTTACCTCATTGGCGTGGGGGGCGGACCTCTTAGAGTTGGGGATTCAACCTTCAGAGAAGAAAATAATGGAGGAGAAATAAGACATTTTTCTTGTATTTATTAATTAATTATAGAAGCGCCCCGCACGGACTTAGCTCAGTGGTTTATTAGATAAGGAGAATGAGAAAAAAGTTTGAACGGTAAGAATTGCGCCTAAAGTGAACAGATCTCTTGTGCACATAGTTAGGCATTTGCTCTATCTGCTGAACCACTAAATTATCCTGATTTATCTCATTGGGGTGGGAGCCCATTAGGGCGGGGATTCAACCCTCTGGAGAAGATAATAAATCAATAATGGAGGAGAGAAATAAAACATATTTTTCTTGGTATTAATTAACTGATTTACCTGGCATGTATGTTAACGTAGGTCTCACCGCACTCGGATTCTCCCAAAGACTCCGCCTTACTTTTAAGAATGATTGCATCCGCGTGTTTCATCGCCTCCGTTAACCCCATAGTCATTGCCTGGTTCCAATTTGTGGCGTTCTTCGTCACTTCCTCGCACATCGCTTTGTCAAAGGACGTGGCGCAGTACATGTTGCCAGCATTCACATGGAAGCTGAGATACACTACCGACAATGCCACAATGCACCCCTTCAAATTCACCATTTTGCAAATACTGGATCTGATCTGTATGTATGTTCTTCAAAAATTCAGATTTAATTAATTTATTTATTTATTTATGTAGATGTGTTTTGTTCTTGTTTTTATTTATTCTTACACTAATCTGAAATGAAGGATGCTTATTGGAAATCGTTATACAAAATAGAAATTAAAGGATTCCCTCAACATATATATGCATGCTATATATGTGGCTCACCCGTCTTTTGAAACTTTGACATTTTCAATGTGAACCTCTTATGAAATTATTTAACCACAAAACTTAACTTGTGGTTAATAGATATCTTATAAGTTATAAATAACAAAACATTTGCTATGATGTATTTTTGTATTTTACCGTTAATATGTGTGTGTGTAAACTTAATATATGGTTAATTGGTCACATAAGTATATTCGAGCATTCTCAAGAGCGATCTTTTAGGAGTCTTTTCTGAAGTAAAATGTTTTAGGGGGCGGGTTTTTGGACTATTGGGTTTTTATTTATTTTTTTATTTTTCTTTTTCATATTTTCTTCTCTTGCAAATGTAAATTTTTTGTGATACCATTAAATGGGAATAAAAATATAAGAGGCTACATCAGGTGCGCGTTGGGAACACTACTGCACGCGCTAGCTAGGTGCTTAAATGTTCTCTTTTTTTTGTTTGAATTTTTTCCTCTCTTTTTTCTTCTTCTCTCCTCCATTTATTTCCTACTTATAACTGAAAAAAATCATCAAATTAAATATTCAAATCTTGGAGATGCCTTAACAACTTCAGAATTGTTATATATTATTATATGTGTTTAGTGGTTTTAAAAAAATATATATGTTTTAAGTGTAAATTATATGACACCAGTACATTTTTGTCACTTTTTGACTCTATCATATCAAGATAGAAATGTAGGTAGGTTAAGTTCGATTGTTATGATCCCATAGAACCATAGTCCATCTTACAATAACTATTACAAATTTGATCATATAAGTATAACTTTACACTATACCTGTTAAAAGAAGTATAGTGTATTCTCAAAAATAAATAAAAGATACTACTTTCCGCGGCACCCACCGAGAACGGGTGCAGAGGAAAATATATTGTTAAAATATTAATTAGCTTTCCGCGATACCTGTAATGAGTAGGTGCTGCAGAAAGTAAGTTATTTAAATAATAATTTACTTTCCGTGACACCCGCTTCTGTGGGTGCCGCGGAAAGTCAACCCACTTCCCCCGCCCACCCTCCTCCCCCCACTTACGCGAAAAACAGATCTGAGGAGCCATTTTCGAAACGTCGTCTTCGTCTTCGTCAACCAACCTTCCTCGTCTTCTTCCCCTTCGGAGAGCCGCCGCATTCATCTGCGAAACCATCACCATTACCTACATTCAGCCGCTGCTGCCGTCGTTTGAGGAGAGCCGTCGCCAATGCTGCTACCTGCCGTTGCCCACGTCGACGCCTCACACTGCTGACAGCGCTCACCGCCGCTGACGCCATTCGACCAGAGGTCCTGCTGGTAAGTTTTATTTATCTATTTTGTATTTCATTTATTTATTATTTATTTCAAATATTAGTGTATTTATTTCGAATATTATTAGTGTATGTGATTTATTTCGAATATTATGGCTATTGTGTTATATTTGAATATTAATGTTTGATTTCTTAAAGAATTTACGAATTTTACTATTATTTTGAATATTTATTGTGAATTTTTTGAATTTTACTATATTTTTTTGAATTTTATTATTATTGTGAATACAAAAATAATTCATAGTTAATAATATGGAATCATAAAATTTATCAGTTTATTTTTAATTTTGTTGTTATTGTGCTATATATATTTATTTTGACTTTAAAAAAAATTGTGAAAATAAATTATTTGTTGTCAAACAATTTAAAATAATATTATTTCTAAGTATATTTCATAAATTAATATTAATTAACAAAATGACAATCAATAATATAAATTTTGAGAAAGATAGAGCTACTGTAATATTTTACTTTTGTAACAGGAACAAGGATGGTAGCTTGAACTTAGCTTCAAACCCTCGGCAACATTAAGCAACCTTGAAGACTACACTAATGCACTCAAGAATTAGAAACAAGATGCATTGCTACTAAGATATTGAACCACAATGTAGAACAAGTCATCAAAGTTTGTTTGGTTGTTAATGTTGGAATTTTTAGCATAAAATGACATACACAAGAAAGTGGCTATTTTGTGGTGCAAATATATGTAGGGTCCATTTCCGATTTGGGTTGGATCAAATATATGTGCCGAATTTTACCTGAAAAATGTTGTTTGTTTTTCTCTCTTTCTCTCTCAACTCTTTTCTTAAAACTCAGCCAACACTTTCATAAAAGGAACAAAGTATTCGCCTATTGTTCTAGTCCGTCTGACTTTTTGTTTGAGTACTCAAACTTAAAGTCATGATCCATTCTATTCTGGAAGACTGACGCTACAACGCTCCTAGTACCCTCGAGAGGTAGCGAATTGATTTTAATTAAGGAAGTACGTGTTACACACGACTTGGATCTTTCATTGTTCTTTCTTCTCTTTGGGTTTATATTCAAATTATAAAACCCTTATTGTAGTATTTATTTATTTTAATTTATTTAAATAAATTTTGGTTTCATACCAAACTTTGCTCAGAATTAATTTTCTATAAAATAAATTCAATTCACACACACAAACAACAGTTGATAGATCCAAGTATGACAACTGAAAAACGCAATTCTACACTATCATATCATAAAATTAAATATAATGTTAGAAAATGATTTTTACTTTTTGTTAGTTTTTAAAAATTTTGTTTCTTGTTTCAAAAGATTAAATTCTAATAATATGTAGATGAGAGATCCATCCCCGGCCCATTTCTTATGCTGTTATGCAGATGTTTTGCCGTGTGTTTTCCCCATTATTGAAATAAAGACTATATGAACAAATTAGTGTGTCACTGCACGTTGCTGTATAAAACTTTGATTTCTACAAGGAACAGTGTTAGTAGCTAGACTATTGTTTGGTTATTGAAGGATGATATGTAACATTTTCCTATTTATCATTATCACAACATTAGGATAAGTTATGATAATATATATATTAGAAGTTTGATAAGTGGTGCAACACTATACCTGATAGCTAGACTTTAGAGCCAAAGACCTTGTGGTCAAGTGGCACCCGGTGTCCCGGTTAACACTCTCACATGGATGATGGGAGTGGGTTCGAGCCTCGTTGTGTTTCAGTAGATTGAGAAAGTAGCTGTGAACAGATACTACATTGTAACAGAGTCAGTAGTACTAAAAAAATAAAGCTAGACTTTACGAGTCTGGTTAGGTTTAAGAGACCTATTGTTATGCGAGGTTATATAAGGTCCCAGTCCTCTCACTGCTCACACTTAATACCTCATACACCATCTAGAGAGACTAAGAGGTGACTGGAGGTAAGTACGATCCTAATTATCGCGTATTAAGTTCCTATGTGATAAAGGACATTCAACCTTCATCAACTATCAACTAAGAGGTGACTATCCTAATTATCGCGTATTAAGTTCCTATGTGATAAATTAAGTCTAAATTCCAGTATAATGCGTATTAAGTTCCTATTAGATTCCAGTATAATGCGTATTAAGTTCCTATGTGATAAATTAAGTCTAACAGTTGGTATTAGATTCCAGTATAATCTCTGTCTGGCTCTTTATTTGGATATGCACATTGTTCTAAGGGTTATAGGTTCTATGCACATTATTCTAAGGGTTATAGGTTCTATTGTCCATCACATACTACTAAGATAGTGGAATCAAGAAATGCTAAGTTTCTTGAAGATGACTCATTCAGTGGGAGCGATCGATTTAGGGACTTCGTTCCTTCATTTGATCATACCGGGTCTCAACTTTCTAGGTCATCTGATGGTGTTGTACTTATCCGCAATGCCCTTTCAGTTCTGCTTGTAGATATGCCACCTCCTGTTGAGATTCCACAAGCTGTTGAGGTTCTTCCTTTGGTAGAAACAAGTTCATGATTTACAGTAACCCCCTAGACCAGATTTCGAGCCAATGGTTGAACCGATTCAGGATTAACAGTAATTCCTAGTTATTATGTTTCGTATCTACAAGAATCTAACATAGGAGTCGAGAGTCATCCTGAAACGTTTTCTCAAATTGTGCACAGTCAGACTTATGGTTTGAAGTCATGAATTCCATGAAGAGCAACGGGGTTTGGGATCTTGTTGAGTTGTCTAATGGGGCCAAGGCCATTGGCTGTAAATAGGTTTTTTAAAACCAGAAACTCATTAGGCAACATTGAGAGATACAATGCCAGGCTTGTTGCAAAGGGATTTACTCAAAAGGAAGGAATCGATCACAAGGAGGTTTTTTTCTCCTGTATCAAAGAAAGATTCACTTCGTGTCATTCTGGCTTTAGTTGCACATAGGGGTGGGAATAAGCCAGGCCTCTTATAGGGCCCTATGTCCGGGCCTAATTAAAGCCTACTAAGGCCTAGCTCGTTTAGTAGAAAGGCTAGGCTTGAACCAATTTTAAAAGCTTATTAAACTAAACAGGCCAGGCCTATATATACCAGGCTCGGCCTTCAGGCCTACAAGCCTGGCCTATATATATATATATATATATATATATATATATATATATATATATATTCTATTTTATAACTAATATATATATTTTTATATTTACAGTACAATCCCAAGTATATATAATTACCAAACTCTAACTCTCCACCTCCAAAGTTTCATTATAATTTATGATTCAACTATAAACATTGTTGATAATCCTGCCGTATGTATTCTTCTTGTTTAATTTTTTTTATTAAATGTTCTTACTGTCATAATATTTAATGAAATATCGAAACTTAGTTATGGGAATTGATTATTTATTATTTATGATATTATATAGGATAACAAATAATAATGCAATTGAACTTACGTCTTTTTTGTAAATTTTTTACAGGTATACTTTAAAAAACTTAAAAATGGAGGCCTTAAATAGACTCAAAGTCTATCTAACTAGGCTCAAAGCTGATTTATAATCTATTTTGAAGCCTTTTTAAAAGCCTATATGTTAAATATGCTTTTAAAAAGGCTTTAGCCCCGGCTAGGCCAACTATAGGCTCAGGCTTGAGCCTAAAAAAAACCTACATACAGGCCCAGGCCCAGGCTCAGGCTTTAGATTTCCATAGCAGGCCCAGGCTTAAATTTCTAAAGCTCGGCTCGGCTTAGCCTATTTCCACCCCTAGTGTCACATTTTAATCTTGAGTTGCAACAAATGGATGTGAAAATTGCTTTCCTTAATGGTAATCTAGAAGAGAAGGGTTATATGATATAACCTCAAGGTTTCTCTTCTAGGGGTGATGAGAATTTAGTATGTAAGCTTAAGAAATCCATATACGGTCTAAAACAAGCTTCATGTCAATGGTATGTCAAATTCGGTGGGGTAATTTCTTCATTTGGTTTTGTTGAAAATCCCTTAGATCTTTGTATGTACCATAAAGGTGAGTAGCAGTTGAATATGTTTCCTTGTTTTATATGTGGATGACATCTTACTAGCCACTAATGATAAGGGGATGTTTTGTGATATGAAACAATTTCTTTCGAAAAGACTTTGACATGAAGGATATGGGTGGTGCCTCTTATGTTTTCTGGCATTTAAATTCATAGAGATAGGTCCTGGGGCATACTAGGTTTATCTCAAGAAACCTATATAAGCAAAGTTTTAGAAAGGTTTCAGATGCAAAATTGTTCACCAAGCGTTGTTGTTGTCATGGCAAAGGGGGGTAATTCAGTTTGGACTAATGTCCAAAAAATGGGCTGTAAACAAGGTTCTAAGGTATCTAAAAGGAACCAAAGATTACAAGCTTGGGTTTAGGCAGACGGACAATTTAGATGGCTGTGTTATTCTCAAAAATCAACTTCAGGGTGCGTCTTTAATGTGACCGGTGGGGCTATCTCATAGAGAAGTGTTAAACAGTCCTTGATAGTCACTTCTACCATGGAAGCCGAGTTCGTTTTCTGTTACGAGGCTACTTCATAAGGTGTGTGGCTAAAGAATTTTATCTTTGGGCTTAGAGTTATGGACTCTATATTGAAGCCATTGAAAGTCTGTTATGGCAAGTCAGCTACAATCTTCCTAGCTAAGTTTGGCAATAGTGGGACTCGAATTAAGCACATCGACATAAAGTTCCCAGCCATTAGGGAGCATGTCAAGATAAGACATTGAACGCATTAATGATGAGTTGATGTTGGTATATCCCTTGACTAAAGGCATGCCTCCATTTAATTCAAGGATCTAGTTCAGAAAATGAGACTTTCATCCATTTTGGTAATTTGTATATATACATTCAGTTTAAAATTCTTTTGCGTTCATACATTTTTCTCAATTAAGAGTATACACCTTCATTTACTTTATATTGCTGAGAAAATGTACTTTAGTTGGACTTGAATAAACATAGGGTTTGTTTCATTAAGGGTCCGTTCGGAAATCAGGAAAATAACTTCTAGAAAATGTTTTCTGGAAAATAAGTCATTTTCCGGAAAACAGTTTCATTTTCAGTATTTGGATGTATTATGAAAAACTGTCTTTGTGTGTTTGGTTCATTTTCTGTAAAATGGATAGAATTGTATAATTAAACATTGTAATTGTTTTATTTAAAATATAAAAAAATTAAAAGTTTTAAAAATTTTAAAAAAAAATTTAAAAAAATGTAGCAAAGGTTTTCGGCGGTTTCCCACCTCCTTAGTCCATGGTCATGGGTGATATGGCTTGATTTTGGTCGAAAACATGCGAAACAGCTATTCTGGCGATTCCGTAAAATGACTTACGGAAAAAAATTCCGTAAGTCATTTTCCAGAAAAATGAACTGACTTTCCTTAGTCAACGGAAAACATTTTCCGTTGACCACATTTTCCTGACGTTGCCAAACACAAAAAACTCGGAAAACATTTTCCAGAAGTTATTTTACAGGTTACCAAACACACCCTAAGTTTTGTTTCCTAATTAAGTGATTAAGGACAGTTTGCATTTGATCATAATGGATCCTACTCGTATTAATGAGGACATATATATCACTATGGTTGGTGTTTTCTGTTTTTAGGCTAGAGTGTTTGTACCAAGTGGGAGAATGTAACATTTTCCAATTTATCATTATCACAACATTAGAATAAGTTATGATAATATTAGGAGTTTGATAAGTGGTGCAACACTATCTCTAGACTTTAGGAGTCTGCTTAGCGTTTAGGAGACCTATTATTATACAATAATCACAATGATGGCCAGTGGTTATATAAGGTCCCAGTCCTCTCACTGCTCACATTTCATACCTCACACACCATCTAGAGAGACTTGAGCATTATGAGAGACAAAACACTCACGTAAACTTTGTAGCAGTCCAGGACATTCAACCTTCATCAACTAAGAGCTAAAGCTATCATCAACTAAGAGCTAAAGCTATGTCTGAAGGTAAGTACGATCCTAATTATCGTATTAAGTTCCTATTTGATAAATTAAGTCTAACATGATATTGTTGAATAATATTACTTATCGTATTAAGTTCCTATGTGATAAATTAAGTCTAACATGATATTGTTGAATAATATTACTTACAGCTGTTTCGCAATCAAATAATGAACATACATATACCAAATAAGTAGCTAAAGGTTCAAAAAATATACGTTGGACGGAGGCTGGTGAAGAGGCAAGTGTAGTACCCTACCTCTGAAAATTGTGACCGTCTATAAAGAAATAAAGTTACACATGATGGACAGAGGCCGGTGAAACCAAGTCCAGCACGGCAGCACCCTGCCTCTCTAAAATGTGATGACGGTCTATAAGGAAATAAAATTGAACTTTTGTTACTAAATATAGCTTTTAGCTTAGTGGTAAATATTTTATCCTAACAATATATATACTTTTATTTCACAGGCTAAATTTTTTTATTTTTTTAAAAAACACCACAAAACTGTAGTATCAATGTGTGCAGTGATTGAAACTATTCTTTCAATTCATAGGAACAAATCTAGCTTTTTCATTCATCAGTCATCACTCAAACACAAACAGACGCTTACCATATCAGATACATCAAATTAAACTCTAGTGTTTGTAAACCATAATTCAAATTAAAAACGACCTCGGACCAGCAAAAGAGCACATTAATTACACTAGCACATACACACATTTATTTGTAGCAGCCTCAGATGACTGAAGGAAAACTGACACAAAGCAAAATACACGAACCACTTAGATTCACGTACAAACTCAACCCTGCTCTGCTGTTTAGAGCCTTAAATCAGATAAAGAACATGCTGTTTTGGAGATCTGGATGCACATCATAGAACATTCGTTGGAACGAAGCAGCAGAAGATGAAGATGAGGACGATGATGAGGATGATGATGATGATGAGACGGGAGATTCCATCTCCCTGACCACCTCTTGGAAGAGGCGCCCCCGGTAGGCAACAAGGTCTGCATAGAAAACTGGCGGAATGAGTGAAACAGACTTGGTGCACCGAGCAGAAGTGAAGCACAAATTATAAATGAGCCTCTGCAAGTCATCAGAAGTGAAACGATTCTCGTCATGGATAACATAGTAATGTGTTGGCTTGCTCGTCCCAATGCTCCCGTAATGGCTGTAGAGATAAAAGTCGAATTCTGATGGATGAACAACAACTGTGTCGACAACAGTTCCCGGAGGAACATTGCTAGAGCCACCCCCATCCCTCCTATTTTGGAGAAACATCCGAGTCGGGTGTCT
>NXFB01000040.1:200405-224453 GCA_002525835.2 Ipomoea batatas | reverse complement strand
GGACGGAGACCGGTAAGGGCCAAGTCCAGCACCATGTGGCTAGGAGATTGTTGGGCAGAGGCTGGTTGGTAAAGGGCCAAGTCCAGCACTTGGTTCTCTAAAATGTGTGGCGGTATAAAGAAATAAAGTTGCACCTTCGCTACTAGTTATAGCTTTTGGCATAATGGTGAGCGCTTGATCCTAAAACAGAGAAATAAAAGCTTTAAAATACTACGTACCCGCAAGGTCCACCCTCCGCCTGCATTATTTCATGGATTGCATCCCTCCTTTGCTCTGGAAGAGGCTGTGATATTCTTTTCAACAACCTGCCTGCTTCAAAGTCTAAATTCTCCCTCAGAAACCTTTGTCCCTCAACCAATACACAGAATTCTATTGGTACAAAGTTTGACATGTTATTTTTCCCTAAATCCAAGCATGGGATATCCTTGTGCTTAATCTCTACACCATATCTGTCCCAAAAATAATCAACCACAGAAACTGTCCTAGGTGGGTTTTTTCCTAGTGGATCTCGAAGCTCAAAAGAAAGATCCCGAGTTTTACCATCAGTTAGCCTAAAGATGGTAAACTTTTGTTTGGTAACGCGGTGGGTGACATTCACTTTCAAGCCTCCTATTGCATCAATCACCTGCTGCTTGAAGGTGTCGAAACGGTCTATACTGAAGTTTGGAATGTGTTCATTGAGAAATTCCAACACTGGTTGCGGCTTATGAAATGCCATAACCGAGTAGTCCACGCTCAAGGCAGGACCTTGTGAGGTAAGCTTTAGACTCTGTTTGAAGCCTCTGTATGCTGCAGCCCCACACCTGAGATCATCACTAGCTCTATACTCGGTTGAGTAAAAGCTTCTACCTATAGAGATCCTATGCCTAAAAGGGTTGTCTTTCATAACCAAATCCAATCCCTGAAGCATATTCCGAGGTGCTTGCAAGAGGCTCCTCATCAAGTAATCTCTAACCAGTTTGATGGAGAACATATAAATGCGAGTTTTGGAGTTTTCCCCATCAGACAACACAACCTTGAATTTTCCAGTAGGCAGTTGAATGGCACTGAAAATGTTCCTCTCACCATCATAAACAATCTTATCTATGGGAAAAATATCAGGATAATCTTCACACAGCTGGTCCCTAATCAAGTACAACTTAGGTTTTGGTATCAACTTCTTTAGGGGCTGACCATCCGGGCCTAATTGCTTGATATCCACATCATAGTGCATTATGGTGGTACGAGGATTATATTTTACTCGGAAGTGATTAGCAAGCAGCTTGATTGGCTTTACAGCAATAGTTCCCCTATCTGGTCGGTTAACTGGTTTAAGCTGTTTCACAGTTGTTTCTGAAGGGGAAGGGGAAGATCGAATCTGCTGCTCAGTAATTCTCAGTGATTGCATATTGGCCTCAACACGGGCTGCACAAAATAAGAAACTACCTTTCAACTTTAATTTGTGCTAATTTTACAAACATATATAATGTATGCAGCACATCTATTTCAGATCGAATTACTACATTATTACAGAAGGCCCTTTTCTAAGACTCTTATAAAGCCACACATATAACTGTAATTTTCTCAAGTTTGGTTATATCTTCCACCCTACTAGCAAGCTAAGTATGCTTTGACAAAATGAAAAGAGAAAGCAATTGATATCTAAAACTTTTTTCCCTTTTCCATTTCTAGTTTTTCAGTTTTTCTAGCTTCATTTCATTTCTAAAAACACATCATATATATCATATTTATAAGGCTAATCTATCCTCCTCTCAATTGTACACAATCATATACATGTTGACATTGTCACGTTTGACTAATTCTTAGTAGAATCTACTGATTTCTCCCTACTTTCTTCCTTTCCTACCATCTGCTCTTCTTCCTTCTAATTTTCCTGGGGCATCACATATTTATATTTATGAAACACGGAGTAAATTTTATGCACAAATATTATTTTCTAATTTCTATGTAAGTAGTAAATAAATAAGGGTAAGCAGTTTATTTGGTGTGAGTGGTCGGGAACCCTAGGTCAATAAGAGTTTGAATTCTTCTAGCATGAAAAAATCAATCTGTACAACACTTTGCGAGTTGGGACTCATTGTCTAACAAATAAATAAATAAGAATGGGTATTGCAGAGTACCCTTAGACTGAGGTTGGGCAGGTGAGTTGTTGAAAGAACCACCCCCACCCCAACCTGGTGCATTTCTTCCTCCGCCGTGGCTCTGCTGATTCCGATAATTTCCACCACTGCCTCCGGTCCAGGCTTGACGAACCGGCGGTTGGTTGTAAACACTGCCACCACCACGAGGCCCATTTCTTCCTCCTCCGCGGCCGCCATCATCACCACGTCGGTATTGATCACTTCCACCGCTACCGCCGCGACGCATACTGTTGCCGTTATTCATATATAGCTCAGAGCTTCCACTAAGTAAAAACAAGATGAGAGTGTAAGAAGGATTTGAGTATATTAGGGGAATGAAGAGGCATAAATACAAAGGTTGAGATAGCAAATTCCAGAAAAGGGAATTGCTTAAGGAATCTTAGCTTCAAGTCCCTTCCATCAAGAAGAACCGATATGATGAAACTGAATGTCAAATTTGGCATTATTCCAGCAGGGGGTAAGGGATGGAGATCGAAAGCGAAAGATGGATTTCCGTGGCGGCCAAGCATTGAGCAGTGATTGGATGAGCGTTTCTGTTGGACGAGAAAGAAATTTAAGCAGAAAGCAGGTAGAGGGTGTTTTAAAAATTGAAAATTCCAGGAACTTCGATGAGACTGAGAGAAAGGGGCGGAGCAAACAGACGAAAATCATCTCTTCTGTTTCGTTGATCGATGTTATTGTGGACACCTCGCGCCAAAGACTAGAATTACTAGTGTTTGCAGCCCAGCCCTGGGTAGTTAGTCAGTTAGTGGGTTCAATATTGGAAAGCACACCACCCCGCGTATAATATGATTTATGGAAAATGACATTTTTTGTAATTATATATTTATAGTGTTCTTTCTTCCAATTATTTATGTATTTATATTAATTTTTAAATTATTTTTAAAATAGTGATTTTTTCTCTCTCTTTCTATTCAATTACATTTTTACCTTTAAAGATAAGGTTAAAACATATATTTCATTTATTGTATATGTGAAAATTAAAGTAACTGTAAAATTTTTTTTAATAAAAATAGACAGCATATGCAAATATTATGAGTATAATTTTAAACTAATGTGTCTAATATAATCTAATCTAAAATTATAATAAGTCTCAATCAAAGTTATATTTCTATTTATGTCCATGTTTTTAGTGCTAATCATTTTAAGCATTGTACTTTTTGTACTATATAATTTTTTGGGCAAAAATGTCTCTACCTTTATAACTTTCGCTATCTTTACTGATGGGATATAAGTCCGAATGAGTGAATGACTCGGACGGGCTAAACAGAACGGGTCTTAAGAATAGCTGAGTAACTATGCAAGGACAAGCGAAGATTATCTCTTTGAGCGGCTGACTCGACTAGGTGGGTGAGCGAGAAGAGTTTTGAGACAGTCGACAGAAGAATGGGCTAGAATGAAATGCTGAAGGCAGAAGGCCGGATGAGTGAGGAGATTGGACGACCGAGAGGAATACTGAGAGGTCGAGGCGCGCGGTAAGATGAAGAAAAGAGGAGATCATGTCAGAGAGTTCCGCCCCTTGAGAACATAAATGCTGAAGACCAATGGCTATCTGCAATTAAGAAAGTAAATGAGTGTAAATGAGGATATTAAATGCGCTTTATTGAGATTAATTTGTACTCTTAAGTGGGAGTAATTGTGTAACAGTTGTAAGGCCTAGTATAAAACCACCTCTCAATCATTTGGAGAGGGGAGGAGAGATACAAGAAATACTAAAAGTTCTAGAAACAATTGAGAGTGTTCTTTATACTTATTCTTGGGTTTTTATATTTATTCTTGGTTTTACCAGTAGTGTTGGCCCGCCAGCTGACCACCCGTTGGTCAGAAAACTATCACTGGCACCGTCTGTGGGGATCGTGACAAAAGTTGCGTATCACCGTTTGAGCAATAACAGGAGGGAGCAAGGCACAAAGCTTAGGTGGACGACCTCGTTCGAATGACCTAAGAGAGCAACTTGGTCGTCAAAGTGGTTGAGACCTAAGAGAACAGTTGGGCCAGCCTAATAGCCAAGATTTGAGGGAACAATTGGGCCATTCGAATGGTCAAGACTTGAGAGAACAATTGAGCCAACAGAGTTCCCGACATGAGGGGGAATCACAACGAAATGGGGTGGCGAATAGAACAAATAGCCGACTTAGTGCACCTCCACCACCGGCTAATATCGAGCAGATAGTGGTCTAAGTGATCAATGAGGTAGAAAGACGGCGACTCGAAAATGGCGAAGGGATGAATGATCGTAATGAGGCACCTCCAGCGACTGAGAGGACTGCAAGCCTCCGGACCTCTGAGCAAGAGGGACTGCGGAGGGAGACTCGACATGTGGCCCCCCGTCGAGAAGACGATAGGCACTATGAGGCGGCTTGTTCTGTTATGGATCGCCTAAGTGACCAAAATCGTAATCCTTTGCGAAACCCGAGGTGAAATAACGTAGGACACCCGGGTGGTAATCGTCACGAGCGCCGGGTCGCAGCCGCTTGACAGCGTGCACAACCTGCCTTATCCAAGAGCAGTGCGGAGTCGCCAGCCGAGCCAAAATACCGACAGAGCCAAATGGAAGGGTTTGCTCGGAAGTTTCAAAATTTGCAAGATCAACTCGAGGGGAAGATTAGGCCGTCCGCCAAGAATTTGTTAATTTCCTCGCCCTTTACAACCGAGATAGTAGACTATAAGGCCCCCTCGGACATAAAAATTCCCGAGCATGCGACCTATGACGGGACGGGAGACCCGCGCGAGCATTTGATCAGTTATCAAGCTAAGATGCAAGTGTTGGGAGTGGAAGAGCCACTTATGTGTAAAGCCTTTCTCCCTACCTTAAAGGGGTTGGCCCAAAAATGGTTCTTAGCTTTACCGAGTCGCTCAATCAAGTGCTTTAATGATCTGGCGGATCGATTCCTTACGCATTACGCGGTTAACATCAAACCCCAACGTAATCTGACTCACTTGAGCGGAGTGCACCAGGATGATGGGGAGCCTTTAAAAACTTATCTCGCCTGGTGGCAAAAGGAAGTACAGACCATAGAGGGATAGATGAGCAGGTGGCCATCACATTCTTTATGGAATCCCTTCGTGCAGGGAAATTATTCATCGACCTTCATAATGATCGACCAAAAACTTATGTCGAGGCCATCCAATGAGCCAGTCGTCAAGTAGATACAGAGGAGGCGGTGAAACAAAAGCGATAGCGAGAAACTGTCGGAATGAGTTCCAAGAAGCCTAGGCCAGACTCCAGAAGTTGGACTGATCATGAGCGTTCCGGTCAGTCAGAAGGGAGACGGGCCCCCAAGAGAGTGGGTGCGCCTCCCTACCGGCCTACTGTGGCCTAGCCCGACCAGGAGGTGAAAAGCTCCTTGCATCCCCCTCCGCCATTAAAACCCGGAGACCAACCTGAGATCTCGCCACCCGGAAGAACCTCTACGAACTATTGTCGATACCACCGATCGGCTACGCACACTACAAAGGAGTGTTCTTACTTGAAGAAAGAGATAGAGGCGTTAATTCAGAAGGGTGCCCCACCCTCGCCGAATCAATGGAGGTGGTATCCGCGACAAGAAAGATCGGAACCTCAATCTGACCGAGGGAAGCAGCCCGTCTCTGAAGAAGAGGAGGCGAACTGGAAACATAAGCCTGTCATCAACATTATTGTAGGAAGACCGGAAGGCGGAGACACGTCAAGCTCCCGCAAGGCTTGGGCCCGACAATTGTATGTTGGTACCATCTATGGTCGAGACGACAGCCTGAAAAGGGTATGTCGGGAACCAAGCAATCTTATTCACAGATGAGGATTTACCTAGAGGTTAGTACCCCCACCGTGACGCCTTGGTTATAACTATGTGAAATTATGTAATGCAGATATATAATATAATATAAAGCACTTTAAGAAGTGCCAAAATAAGTACACGGCTAAGTTTGATAACGCAGTTGGAGAACACATCCTAATCTGCGGAGCCACGCCCAAAACTTTTTCACTAAAGCTCAACCCGCTGGTTTTTACAATTACAAGGTTCAACGAATTACAAAACTAGGTCTACCACCTATTTAAACATTAACCTTATAAAACAACTTTATGAAAAATTTACACGTACAGTTTGAACTAATTCTACCAATTAAACAAACTGTAACCAACCTGGATTTTAACACAGCTTGTACTGATATAACTTGGAGCTGATTTCTCCGGATAGTACACCAATCTTTCCTGTATTGAAGTTTATTTGCAGCACCTTCCTGACTATATATATATAATTGAAACTCTGAAACTTCGATTTCTTCATTGTGAATATGCCTATTTATAGTGTTGAGATGTTTCTTTTTCTCCTTGATTCACGTAACCATGATGTCATGTACATATGCTAATGCCATGATCAAATATTTACGATGCCGTGATAAAATATTTTCATTGCATTTCATTTTTCATTTCCCTTATTTCACTACACACGTTCACACATGCATTCCATTTCCCTTTCTTATTTGTCATGCCACGTTCATATTGCATTTTCCATCATTTGCATTCTATCCACTATTTCATAATTCCCTTAAATGTTGCTTACCGCTTCACATGCATATTTAATTTTCTTCTTCATCTGCCTTTGCGCCACAAGTACATAATATGCATGCACTAATTTCCTTGTCAACTTTGTTTGATTTTATATGCCAATTCATCATACATATATATATCTATATATATATATACTGTATTACTAACACTATGGATGTAAATGGCACTATCGTCCGGAGGGTTCTGGTAGACGCTGGCAGCAGCATAAATGTTCTTTATCTCGAAGTATTCGAGAGATTGGGGCTAGAACGTAGCAAGTTGACACCCGTGAAGAGTCCTTTGGTCGGCTTCACTGGGGATTCGATGGAGTCATTCGCTTATCTTTTGAGGTAGGCACATACCCGAACCTCCAAAATATGGAAATGGAATTTGTGGTGGTAGATCTGTCCTGCTCTCACAACATGATACTAGGCCGACCAGGCTTAGAAGACTTAGGAGCTCTCATCTCTCTTGAGCCCTTGTGTCTAAAATTTCAGACTCCGAATGGGATAGGAGTCGCGCGATGCGATCAAAAAGTGGCTCGAGATTGCTATTTACAATCATGTTGACAAATGGGAAGAAAGGACATGAGAATACATGCTATCACCAGTCAGACAGAGCAACTTGAAGCGGTCGGCCGGCCCGAGCCAGCTGTAGAATTAGAGGAAGTTGAGATAGACCCCCTGCGCCCTGAAAGACGGGTAGGTAAGGATCGGAGTCGGCTTGGCTGAGAAATTCAAGCGAGACATCATTCAGGTACTGCAGAAACATCAGGTGGTGTTTGTTGGGGGCCGGAAAGTATGCCCGATATAGACCGATCGGTCATTTGCTATCGGCTAGTAGTCGATCCTGATCATAAACCTGTGGTACAAAAGAAGAGATATCTCAATAAGGCATGTCCAAAGGATCATTTCCTGTTACCACGGATCGATCAGTTAGTTGACGAAACGGGCGGCTGTGACTTGCTGAGTTTCATGGATGCCTTTTGGGGATACTATCAAATTTACATGCATCTTGCGGATGAAGAGAAGACCGCCTTCATCACTCCAGACGGAGTATACTGCTATCGTGTGATGCCCTTTGGTCTTAAGAATGCGGGAGCAACATATACACGAATGGTTGGTCGTCTATTTAAGGACTTATTGGGAAAGTCCATGGTGGCATACGTGGATGATATGCTTGTCATGAGCAAAGAAGAAGACAAGCATTCTGAAGATCTAGCGGCCACCTTTACAATCATGGAAAGGTACAATCTAAGATTAAATCAGAAGAAGTGCCCTTTGCGATGCGAGGGGAAAAGTTTTTGGGATATATGGTAACTCGGAAAGGGATTGAGCCTAACCCTGAAAAGGTAAGGGCCATCCTTGACATGCAACCTCCAGGCACCTTGAAAGAATTACAAAGATTGACTGCAAGGCTCGCCGCCCTTAATAGATTCCTATCTAAATTAGCGGATCGGGCGATACCCTTCTTTGAGGCGATGAAGAAGAGGGAAGGGTTTCGATGGACAGAAGAACGTCAAAAGGTCTTTGAGGAATTAAAAAAGTAGTTGTTGGCCTCACCACTGCTATCAACCCCCAAAGAAGGAGAGACATTATTTTTGTACCTAGTCGCCTCTCAAAAAGCGGTCAGTTCGGTATTGATCCGAGAAGGGGAAGACCGGAAGCAACACCTAGTCTATTATGTCAACCGCGCATTGAAGTCTTCAGAAATCCGGTATACCCCCCTGGAAAAGGTGGTGTATGCCCTGGTTATCACTGCATGCAAGTGTTGTGGGGTGATCTCGAAAATACAAGGAAATAATGGAAATACAAACGAAAAAAAAATATCCACGAAGGATAATATTACAGGAAATTAAACAACCTACAAAAGGTTGAAACCTGAACTACGGTTGAGGATGAAATCCGGACGAACTCGGGTGGTTGGAAGCACGAGTCGTGTTGCCACTCTCCTTAAAACCTTATTTACCGCCTCTCGGGGTGCTGGAACGTTGCGGTCTAGGTTTCCCAGGATAAAACGTACTACGATCCAATCGTTCGAGCACACAAACTTGGATCCGACGAACTAGGAACGTGGGTTCAACGCAGGTGGCTAGAAGGAAATGTGAGCAGAGTTTTGAGGAAGAAAACAATGTATGCCATGTGTTCTTGGTGTGTTTCAAACCTGCTGCTCACAACGAATATATAGTAGAGGAGAATGGATCATAGCATTAATCATGGCATTGATAATCCATTTTGTAACCTCCTCCCACTTAGCAGAAATTTAATTCTGCCATTAACCAACATTTACACCCACTACCAAGTCTCATTATTCATGAAATAACTCTGAAAATAATGATTGGAATTAATCAAATTAATTCCGTAATATCAAGAGTCATTTCTGAACGGACACAGTAGGTGAAACGTCGCGTTCGAGAGGTTACCGGAGCCGCAGTGCGAGACATGGTCCAGTCCGTGAACCACCGAAACATCGCCGTGCCGCGAGACGTCGAGAAGTGCATGCTTCGAGACATCATGCCGGCAGCGAGACTTCGCACTGATCCGCGAGACATCGGACGCGCGCGCCAGCCCGGGCCGCGCGACATCGCACTCGCACGCGAGCTACCTTCGAGAGGTCGACTCCGCTGAAGTTCGAGACATCGAACTACCTCTCGAGGTCAGCTCGGTTTGATGTCTCGAACGAGAGATCAGTTTGATCTCATGTGGTCTGAGATGGAAAACTCGTTCGGTTTTTTGGCATAATGTAGCCCGCAAGGCCAGCCACTTTTCCGGACGACATTCGTGCCCATAGGTGCCGGCGCACACAAGTTCAAGCCTTTTCGAACTCATTTTGGGATTTGATTTGCACCCCCCCTGCGCGAGAGAGAGCTTCTATGCCATACAAGTCAATTAGCCTTAAAAAGACTCTTGTATTTATAGTGGGGCAAATCCTCATTCCCAACCAATGTGGGACAAAGCTAATAAGCTTTTCCTCACTTAAAATTCCATCTCAAATGGGTCTACTTTGAGAACCAATTTCTCATTCACCCATTATCCATTTTGAGCGTATAATATATCGATTCTTACTACGAAGAATCCGAATCCACTTTGACCCGACCCAAATTGGATGTGGACCCTACATATATTTATACCACAAAATGGCACTTAAAATGCCAATTTTAGTGCTATTTTTCCAACAGCAAGTTGGTGCCTTACTTTCAGGCTCACCCCATTCGAGTCCTCACCGATCAACCATTGGCAGGTGTCCTACGAAACCCGAGTTCTTCGGGTCGGTTGGTTAAATGGGCTGTAGAGCTCACACAATATGGGGTTGAATATCACCCGCGACCATCATAGTGGAATGTACAACACAAAGCCCTGAGCAAAGCCCCAAGGCCCCTGAGGAAGGGGACTGGTGGGAGATGCACGTCGATGGAGCTGCTAGTCAACATCATTGCGGTGGCGGGGTTATGCTGACCACACCGGAAGGGTTCTGTCTATATTACTCATTGAAATACGAGCTCAAGACCTCCAATAATGAGGCCGAATATGAAGTTATATTGGGTGGACTGCGGTTAGCCAAAGCACTTCAGGCCTAGAAGATTCGTATTAAGACCGACTCACGTTTGGAGGTGGGGCAGGTTACTGGAACTTGTGAGGCGAATAATGAAAGGCTTTGCCAATATAAGAAAGTCACTAAGGGACTCTTAGAAGGATACGAGGCTTACGAGTTAGAGCACGTGCCCCGCGTGGAAAATATTTAGGCGGATATTTTATCTAAGATGGCTTTAGGCGAAATACCAAATAACCTCCTCAGAATTTGTCAAATAGAAAACGTGCTTCGTGCAAGTATCGACCTCAAACCTGCACAAGAGGTTACCCAGATTTTTGATGGGATAGATCCGGAGAAGCACCTTGAGGCATTCTGGATCGGGGAAATCAAGAGATATAAGGAAAATGGTGATCTCCCAGATAATCCAGCAAAGGCAACCAAGATTCAGAGAGAATCGTCGGCTTATGTGCTCGTAAATGGGCACATGTACAAGAAATCATTTGGAGGACCTCTTTTGAGGTGCTTCCTGCCTTTCGAAGCCAGTCAGGTCATGGAAGAAGCTCATCGAGGAATATGTGCCGCTCATCAAGGAGCTCATACTCTGGCTCGCAAATTGGTGTTGCAAGGTTATTACTGGCCGACAATGGTTAGAGATTGTATCGACCGAGTGGAAAAATGTGCGGTGTGTCAGTCTTTCGCACGCAAAGATACTCAACCAGCCTCCTTTTACACCCCGATTACAGTTGCTATCCCGTTTGCCAAGTGGGGAATTGATATTGTGGGCCAATTGCCTCAAGCACCCGGGCGGCTTCGATTTTGCGTAGTGGCGGTAAATTACTTCACCAAATGGGTGGAAGCTGAAATCTTGGCAACTATTACCGAGTTCTAGTGCCGAAAATTCCTGCGGAAGAAAGTAATTTGTCGCTTCGAACTCCCTGAACATCTGGTTAGTGATAACGGGCGACAGTTCGATTGCCAGCCCTTCACGGAATTCTATCAACAGTACGAAATTTGTCATACTAAGGTCTCCGTGTCCTATCTGCAAGCCAATGGACAAGTGAAAAATGTTAATCGAACCATTGTGGACGGAATCCAAAGAAAACTAAACAATTTGGGAGGAGTCTGGGTTGATGAGTTGGATCGAGTTTTGTGTGCTTATCGGATGATTCCACGCTGAGCCACAAGGGAAACTCCATTTTCCCTAACCTATGGGTTTGAGGCCAAGGTACCTACTGAGATTACCACGCCAACTCACCGAGTGATTCAGTATGATGATGAGGAGAATGAGGTGAACTTACAAATAGAAAAGAATTTTTTAGAAGAAAGAAAAGATGCAGCTTATGGACAAATGGTCGAGTACCAACAGTCGATGAAATGTTACTATGACAAGCGAGTGACTGAGAAACAATTTCGAGAGGGTGATTTGGTCTTGAGAGATAGAAACGCTAGTCATCCTAACCAGGGAGGAAAATTTGCAATCAAGTGGGAATGTCCTTACCAAATCACACTAGTACAAAAAAGACAATCCACTACACCTATAAAAGACTTTTTGCTACACATGTACAGGTGTAGCAGATGCCAGTGACTGTAAAAGTGCTCGCTTTCCGTGACACCCTGTACAGGTGCCGTGGAAAGCGTACTTAATGTTTTTTATTTTTTTAATATAGACTTTCCGCGGCACCCGCCGTCGCGGGTGCCGCGAAAAGTCTTTTTTTTTTATCCTTTTAAACATGGCTTTCCGTGACTCCCACTGAAATGTGGGAGTCGCGGAAACCCTTTTTTTTTAAATAAAAAAATTAGAATATTTAATTTAAGCTAGCAACACAATTACACAAAACCTCTATTTTACAAATTTTTTAAAACACACTGACACATACATTATAAACACACTGACACATAAAATTAAATTCACATAAAAGCCTCTAAAAGTTAACATGGGAAAATGAACAAACAGCTCAGAAATTCCTTCTCAATAATCCTTAAAGATAAAATGAACAAACAACTCAGAAATTATCTTATGCTTATTCTTTTGGATATTTTAGCTTTGCAGCACGAATGAATGGCTTCTTATCAAGTTCTCCCTTTATCTTCACACAAATGTTGGCACGAGAGTCCTTCAAGCCCTATCATAAAAAACCCAAAATTTGGAACATTAGTTTCTATATAGAAGCATGCAAAAGTCATTCAAGTCCTTCACACAAACCTTGTTTTTTGCAGCTGCATGCTCACTGCTCAGCAACAAGTTGAATGGATTTTGGGGAAAAGGTGAGAAAGAATCCAGCAATGTAGTAGTACTTGGCCTTTTCAACTATAGACAAATATGTGTTAGCCTAATGCTTTTAATCATTAATTAACTCAAACAATCTAGGAGTTGAATGATAGGAAAAATACCCAATGCCCAATTTTCTGGTATTTTCAAGTGGTCCGACTTATAGCAATTTGCAGCTGACAAGTTGGCAACAAGTGACCTGCATGTGTATTCATGATCTTATTAATCCCATAGAAAGCAATAAACATGTTAAGTAACACAAAACCCAGTCTATGATGATCCTAAATTTTACATTAAGAACAAGTGTATACTATTTTTTTTTGGTGCAAGCATGTTCTTTCATCTGTTTTATTTTAAAATATAGAGGTTATTTGCAGAACCATTGTTGCAGCAACCAAGGTAAGGCAAGCAATGTAATAAGGACTGACCTTTCTCCATCCACCACAGAAACATCACAAGTACCTGTCGGAATATTCTCATCCTCATAATAGTGCACCGACAATGAAAGAATAATGAACATCTCATGTGAATAAAATCCACAAGCTTTTTTAACAAAGGACACAGAGTAACAAAATGACAAGTCCTCAAAGCTTCAAATAGAGCATAATGACAAAATTGTTAGGAGAGGACAATTCAACCTGCCTCCAAGTTTAGAAAGTTTTTCCCTAATTTCCTGATGCATAGTTCTATTTGTTATTTTTCACAGATATAGGAACAGGCCTGTCATCTGGAATGTCAACATCTATTAAACAGAGTCCGTAAGGACAGCCCAGGTGGTAAGAGTGCTCTACCTACAGCCGAGAGGTTGGAGGTTCGATCCTCAAACCCCTGGGTTTGAGCCGGTCAGCTATGGGTAACCTAGGTTGGTTTACCTTCTTGTGGTCCTTTGCCGGCTAGGGTCACATGGCGAGGAGAAAACCTCGTTAAAAGAAGACCTAAACAGAAAGGCCCGGTGGGACCAACCTTTAATTCAGGGAACATGTATGTTGAATATTAGGTGACTCCTAGTAGGGTGGACTTAATTTCCTATTCCTATTATGGTAGATTTGGTAGGTAGTTTAGTGTATATAGAGGCATAGAGAACAACTCTATTGTACTCTTGAACTTACATTATAATATATTCATACATTCTATTATTCTCTGGTTCTCTCACATACTTTGCTTCCGCCTAATTGGCGGGTGGTTGTTATTCTCCACCCGCCAGGTCTTTCAATCCCTCAATTTCAACATGGTATCAGAGACTAAACCTTAAAACAAACCCTAGAGAAAACCCTAGTTGTTCCGCCACGCGCCGCCAGGAGTCTCTTTAGTTTTCCAGCCAGATCTCTCTCCTCTGATCTCCGATCAAGACGCCGCTGCCACCATTGGTTTCGTATCGACGAGATGCTCCTGACTATGTTTTCAAATCCTTCGTTGGTTGCCGGTCAATGGCCAGTCAACGCTGGTCAACAGTCAACTCCGGTCAATCTCGCCGGTCAATGTCTCCAACCATCCCTTGAGATTGTTGTTTTGCCATTTTTTGGTGAAATTTGAAGGCTTTTTGGGTTTTGTGTTTTTTGGTTTTATTTTGAGTTAATGTGAAAGATTGGGGCAGTAGATTGTATTTGTTTGGTTTATTTTGTGGGTTAGCTTTAATTTAATCTTTAAGTTTAGTTTGTGTTCTTTGGGTCATGGGATTCGTCTCATATTTAGAGTCATGCTATGGTGTGAGTTGAAGGTGCGGTGAGGTGTTTAATTGGGATGGTGGCATTCCTTCATCAAAGAAGAGAAGTAGCGTCAACTTTGATGGCCGAATGATAGTAGGTTTTGTGGTCAAGTTGACAGCTTTGATAGCCGAATGAGAGTAGGCTTTGTGGTTGAGATGACAACTTTGGTAGCTGAACGAGAGTAGGCTTTGTAGTCGAGTTGACACCTTTGGTGGCCGAATGAGAGTAGGCTTTGTGGTCAACTAAACAAACGTTGTCAGTTTTGGTGACAGGAGGATCCATTGGAGTGCCCATCCGATTGCATCACAGCAGCAAAGTTTTCACCCTCAAATCTAAGACACTCATGTGAGATATTTGTAACAAGCTGCAGCATGATTGATATCTACGCTCCAGCTTGAGGGGGAGTGTTGAATATTAGGTGACTCCTAGTAGGGTGGACTTAGTTTCCTATTCCTATTATGGTAGATTTGGTAGGTAGTTTAGTATATATAGAGGCATAGAGATCAACTCTATTGTACTCTTGAACTCTTACATTATAATATATTCATACATTCTATTATTCTCTAGTTCTCTCACATACTTTGCTTCCGCCTAACTGGCGGGTGGTTGTTATTCTCCACCCGCCAGGTCTTTCAATCCCTCAATTTCAACAATGTATTAAAAAATAAGGATAAGGAAACATTGTTATACCTTTTTACGTTTTCTGAGCTTCTCTTTTGAAGATGGCACAAGGCGTTCACTAAAAGCTGAAGGAATAGATACAAATCTAGACCTTAACATCCCAAGTGTTCTTATCTACTAGAAAGGAAAAATTAAAGAGTAAAGGAAATAAATATTACAGTTCTATCATAATCAAGAAAAAGACATGTACAAACCCAATAAAGGATCTAGATTTTATGAGAGAATAACAATTACCTCACCAAGGTGACTGAATGCTCCAGTGATCCCTCCAACAATTGTATAAAATATAGCATATCATATTTGTGTGCCCATGAAATAGACCTACATGCAAATTCATTTCTTAGCATATGGAGTTAAATTCCTATTCTATGTTTTTTTTTCTTTCCACCACATACCAGAATAATTGGAATCCAAATAGCAATCACAACGAAGCAATTTGTACTCTCAGCTAGTTTACATATGAGAAAAAGCATCAAGCCAAAACCATAGTCACTCTAATAAAGACAGTTACTTTCAAAATACATAGTATGCACATAGATATGGGTAAAATCAGGATATAGTATATAAAGACTTGGAACGCAAACTTACTCCAGCATCAGTTGCAATAGGCTTCCCAAGACAGCTCAACTCTGTTTCTAGCTCAATGATAGTTTTGTTGATAAGAGACTGGAGACCAGGGATGCGAGACTTGATGCCAGACTCCAAATGCTAAACATTTTACCCAAAAACAATGTACGTGATAGTTAGTATAACTATTACTCCGGAAAATTGCTCTAAAGAACTTAATTTTGCCAATAATGGAATTTCTCCAAAACACTCTAGTCCCAATACATACTAAGCATGAAAACTGCTCACCTTAGACATAACTTTCCCAATATGTTCTGAGCTCATTCTATGAGCTAGATGCTTGTATTCAGGGGTGCTAGAAAAATATTCTCGCTCTCGAAGCCTAGCAGCAATCATGTCAACTTGAGAAGAAACAAAAGAAAACTGCATTTGCTTAGAAAAGATAAGAGTAGAAGCAATACCGCATAAGGCATTAACTAAGAAACACACACTGTTTAAAAAAATAAAAATAGATAATACAGTATTAAGAATTGTAGTAGTGAGTACTTTACCAATAAACTAGTGTCACACTATTAAAAAATCTAAGAAAGCTTAGAATTTACAGTATTGCTAAACTATAAGGAAATAAAGTAATCAAACAATGACTTCTACAATCTCTAAACTTATTCAACATTCATAAAAACAAGACATTAAAAAGGAACAATTGCTGAAAAATTAATAACTTGAACAAGGTAACAGATTCATGCTTATATACAGAAATTTAAGATAAAAAAACTGAGCCTACCTACGGTGACCACCTAGAGCCGAAATAATTTCATCGACTGAAACAAATGTGCCGAGAAATAGACAGTATCTTAGAGTTTCTTTCACTGCCAAAATTATATCATCGCTGCTAGAAGTCATTTGCGCTTTCCTAAACAAAGCATCAAATTAATAACTAAACAAATCTACAAACACATAAAGCTGAAATCAGATATTAAGTATACATAATTTAATTTTTCAAAAAAAAAAAAAGTAGACATAATCTACTTGGCGAAAGGCAAGGATCGCCTACGGTGGAGGCGAGCAAGAACGGAGAAAAGAGCGAGGTCGCCTTTGCGAGGCCAGCGCCGATGGAAGCCTTTGACGGAGGCAGTATAGACACTAAGAGCTTATCATAGTCCTGGACTGGGTACGACTCCAAGCTGAGCAGAGAGCAAGAGGAAGCCGAGGATGGGAGGCTTGACCACCGGTGATTGCAATGCGAGCAAGTGTGGTTGCGTTCTTCGCCCGTGAATGAGCTCGTGCATGTGTAGCGGCCTTTAGTTGAGTCCGCTGAATCTCCCAGAACATCATCGTCCGGCGGCATACTGGCAGTTCAGTTTTGATGCGAGAACACCGCGTCTAGCTCGCGAATCGGAACCTCTCTACGGAACACCACGCGGTGGAATGGAGATGGAAATGGTGATTAAAGATCTCAGATTTGAAATGGAGATGGAAATGGTGATTAAAGATCTCAGATTTGAAATGGAGATGGGAACGCGATGAAGTGTGGGAATGAATTAAAGATCTGAAACGCGATGTAGCAGCAGACAGAAATGGCAGACAGATTTTTCGTGAAGGAGGGAAGAAGGATAAAGTATGGACCAACTTTCCGCGGCACCCGTATGAGCGGTGCCGCGAGAGATAAATTATTATTTTAATAATTACTTTTCGCAGCACCCGTATGAGCGGGTGCCGCGGAAAGTGAATTATTAAAATAATGATTAACTTTTCGCGGCACCCGCTTGTTGTGGGTGCCGCGGAAAGTTACTTATTATTTTAATAATTTACTTTTCGCAGCAACCGATCTTGGTGGGTGCCGCAGAAAGTGGTGTCTTTTTTAAATTTTGGGGAATGCACTACACCTCTTTTAATAGGAGTAGCGTAAAGCTATACTTATATAGTCAATTTTGTAGTAGTGTCAAAGAGGTAGTACGCCCCAGAACCTATCGCCTGGAAACCATGGATGGACGAGTGGTGGATTGGACTTGGAATGCGATACATTTGAAGAAATTTTATCAGTAGAAGGCTCGTGTTTATGGGATTGTAATGAAATTTCAAAGATTAATGAAGTTTTGAGTTTGTTTGCAAAAGATTCTAGCAGTTTACCTGCCTCGATGAGAAAGTTAGGTTGTGATAACCTAAGTCCTAAGTGATCCATGATCACCTCTGGACGAGTGAGTTCGGCAGTCCGCCTGGCTCGATGAGAAAGTTAGGTTGAGATAACCTATGTCCTATGTGATCCATGATCACCTCTTGACAAGTGAGTTCGGCAGTCCGCCTGCCTCGATGAGAAAGTTAGGTTGCGATAACCTAAGTTCTTAATGATCCATGATCACCTCTGGACAAGTGAGTTCGGCAGTCCGCCTGCCTCGATGAGAAAGGTTGCGATAACCTAAGTCTTAAGTGATCCATGATCACCTTTGGACAAGTGAGCTCGACAGTCTACCTGACGTTAGGCGACTGAGGGACTCGGACGAACTCCGAGTCTAGAAAAGTTTTAAAGCAAGAACACAGCAACAAAAGTCGAAAGCGAAAGAGAGCGTTCATTAACCAAAATAGTTATAAGGTTTGCTGTTAACAAAGCAAGCCTGACAAAAGTTGGGCAATAAAGAAAGCGACATAAGAAGATAATTAGGCCTCTTGGTGATTACCGCCTGGCTCCCTCTCCGTTGGGCCAGTAGGGGGAGGGTCTCTGGTATTTCCACGAAGGCGAGAACGACGCTGCAGGTTGCCTTCAGTAGACTCTTCCTCCTCAATCAGATGGGAAAGTGAAAGAACTGGATTGTGCTCCATCCTAGCAAGAGTAGTCAGATTGGCGGCAGAGTTCAGATAGGCTGCGTCCATCGGAATCTGCCCTCCAATTGAGCCCTCAGGAGTGACCCTTGTGGTTTCTCCGGCCCCCTGTTGATGTGCGAGGGTAGTAGGAATGTGGGAAGGAAGCTCGGCTAGTTGCGGCAGTAGGCCTCATTCCACGGGGTCAAAAGTCGTGTCCCTGCGAAGGAATGATCGAATGATCAAGTCAACCAAGAACATGCTAAATGCAAGATTTGACATGAAGGATATGAGTTTGGCTGATTTACTCCTCGGGATTAAGATCATTAAAAGACATGATGGTCTTGTGTTGAGCCAATCTCATTATGTTGATAAAATCCTTGAAAAGTTTAACAAGGATGATAATCAATTGGATAAGACACCATTTGATACAAATGTTCAACTAACCAAGAACCTTGGAGAGTGTGTTTCTCAAGTAGAATATGCTAGGGTTATTGGTAGCTTGATGTATCTTATGAGTTATACAAGGCCGAATATGGCCTTTGCGGTTAGTAAACTGAGCAGGTATACTAGCAATCCCGGTGAGATGCACTGGAAGGCAATAGTAAGAGTTATGAGATACTTAAGGTATACTCGTGACATCGTACTACACTATGTAAGATATCATACTGTACTTGAAGGGTATAGCGATGCTAGCTAGATATCGGACATAAAGGATTCTAAATCCACGAGGTTATGTGTTTACACTAGCCGGTGCAGCCGTTGCATGGAAATCTTCCAAGCAAACAATAATAGCTATGCCCACAATGGAATAAAAAATGATTGCCTTGGACAAGTGCTATGAAGAGGCTGAATGGCTACGCCATTTTCTGGAAGATATTTCTAGTTGGGAAAGACTTGTACCTCCAATTTGTGTGCATTGTGATAGTCAAGGAACAATTGGGAGAGTATAGAGTCATATGTATAATGGTAAGTCTAGACATATGCGTCATAGACATAACACCATTAAACAACTTCTCGCAACTGGTGTTGTCTCGATTAACTACATGAGGTCAATAGACAATATAGTAGATCCGCTAACTAAAGGGTTGAGCAAAGAAGTTGTCCAGAAGTTGGCACGAGGAATAAGTCTAAAGCCCTTGGACTAAAAATTCCATAGTGGATACCCAACCTAGTTGGCACCTAGGTTCAATGGGACAACTAAGTTATGGAATAAGCGCGTCACTGTGGGGGTCCCTGGACTCCCTACCACTCCTCGTTAAAACAGTGACTCCCGATCGAGGCTAGCACACTAGTGCTTTAATGATTCGATTGTCATCGGACATATGCAATGTCGATAGACATATGTTGAGTTGCAGGAAACTCGAGAAAGAATCACATATGTGAGAGAGAAGTGTGGGTCATTTCAAAGGAGAATTGAATGAGCTCAATTCTTTAGAAACTCTTGTAGAACCAGGAACGGTGTCCCACGGCCAAAATGGGCATAATCATGAGAATGGGACGTGGTTGGAAGGTTCCTGTGTGAGATATATCAATGTCTACACAAATGATAGTCGGTTCAAAAATATCGCGTTCTACTGTACAACCAGTAGGGTACATAGATCTCATGAGGCAAGGTTCAAAGGGTAACACCTACCTCTACTATGCAGGAATCAACCATTGAACGCAGTTGTTTCTGATTTCAAAATTCCCTTGAAAACAATTTTCATTCATGTGGGAGATTGTTGAAAAATAGCTCTAAAATAGCATTTTAAGTTGACATTTTGTGGTATAATTTAAAGTGGGGTCTACATCCGATTTGGGTCGGGTCAATGTGGATTTGGGATCTTCGTAGTTAGACGAAGATATCCATATATTGTATACTCAAACTGGATAATGGGTGAATGAGAAATTGGTTCACAAAGTAGACCGACCCATTTCAGATGAAATTTGGGTGAGGAAAAGCTTATGTAGCTTTGTCCCACATTGGTTGGGAATGAAGATTTGCCCCACTATAAATACAAGAGCCTTTTAAAGCTAATTGACTTATATGGCATAGAGGCTCTCTCTCGCGCGCAAAGGGGGGGGAGGGGGAAGCAAATCGAATCCCAAACTGAGCCTGAAAAGGCTTTACTCGTGTATGGCGCTGGCCAAGTTATGAAAAAATTCTGAACATATTTTCCATCTCTGAACCACACAAGATCACAACTGATATCTCGCCCAAGACATGGCTGACCTCTCGCGAGAGGTAGTTTGCGTGCGAGTGCGATGTGTCGCGGCCCGGGCTGGCGCGCGAGTCTGATGTCTCGCGGTCGGTACAACGTCGCGCGGCATGGCCTGATGTCTCGAAGGCTCGCGGCCTAGAACGATGTCTCTCGGCATGACTCTGGTGACCTCTCGAACGCGACGTTTCACCTACTGTGTCCGTTCAAAAATGACTCTTGGTATTACGGAATTAATTTGATTAATTCCAATCATTATTTTTAGAGTTATTTTGTGAGTAATGGACTTGTTAGTGGGTGTTAATGTTTGTTAGTGGAATAATTAATATTCTACTAGTGGGTGGAGGTTACATGTATTTTAGTAATGACATGATTAATGCTATGAACCATTTCCTCTACTATATATTCATAGGTGAGCAGCAGTTTTTTAATAGACCAAGCTACAAGCTTACAACACACGAAAATACACTGATTTTCTCCCTAAAAACACTGCTCATCATTCCTTCAAGCCACCTGCATTCATCCCACATCCTAGTTCACCAGATCCCGAGTTTGTGTGCTCAAACGCAAGGATCGTAGTACGTTTTATCCTAGGAAACCTAGACCTCAACGCTCCAGCACCCTAGTAGGCGGTAAATAAGGTTTTAAGGACAGTGGCAACACGACTCGTGCTTCCAACCACCCCGAGATCGTCCGATTTTCTTTCCTTGGCATTTCCAGATTTATTCAACCTTTCGTAGGTTTATTTCCTGGTTAATTTCTGTAGTTTTTCCATTTTCTTGAGATTTTCGAGAATCATTTCCTTACATCTACCAGCCTCTCAAATGGTACGATTAATCTGAATGATCTGCTGGCCTTTCAAATGAAGAGATAAAATGGTCGAGCGATAACCAAATCACCCTTGGAGCGAAGGTAGTTGATCATGCTTTAACAATATTTCTCACAAAGAGAATGAAATTCCAATCATATGGTTGAAGTGAACGGTGACCAGGACCGTTCAAACTTATTGGTGGGCAAATTAGTTGTCCAGTTCCAGACCGAGGATGGCAAAGAAGGTGGATGGTAAATTGTAATGAGCTTTGGGCTAAGGATGGTTAGGAGTCCTCACAAAAATGGAGACTTGGGAGGTTGATATGAGCAACACTTCTCCCACATCTCGGTGATTGACATATATGTACCAACCCTCGTGGTTAATACTATCTTTTCACACCTCTCAGTGGTCGATATATATACCACCCCAATTTGACGCGTTTGTCTAGTCGCTTCAAGCTTCGCAATTTCCTATATGACCATTGACATTTTTACAAATTTTCAAAGCTCCATAGAGGTTATCTCCTCCTTCTCTAGAACTGTAGTAGAAGTTTCTGCAATGGTCCAGTTAGGAAGGAATGCAAGATAGGATTCAATAATAACTGTGAGATAACAACACAAAGTCAAACCCAACAAGCTATTATGAACTTTATGCTCAAATATTCTATCAAATTAGTATTGAAGATTACAAGTTCGATCATGATCATCGGCTAGAGTAAGATCCCCAATCGTTACCTGACAGGAGAGTTCATTTGAAAATCAGCCAAAAGGAGCAGTATGGTGGCATAAACAATCCAAGAAGATCCCTCACAATCCTAAAGATTGCGCACACGGTTATACTATTTTTCCCTTAACTAAGTTTTTTCTTACAGAATTTTTCTTATTCTAACGATTTTAATGAGGCAACCAGCATAGATCACACCCCTATATTCAACTCAGCCTCGAGGGACTCGTCATAGAATATTTAGGCATTCAGAGCAGACATAGAGTTGATATTTGTTTTCTACTTTCTTGTGCCATCACTTCATCAGCCACAAGAAAGTGAGGGGCTAGATGTTGGATATGGTACTAGGGCCCATAACAGTAAAAATCCAAAATACATGGCGGCTCACTCCGTATACACAACCCAATCAGAATTATAGCTTAATCAAGATCATTACCGGATAGAATATTATTATATTATTGAATTATTGAGGTAATATTATATTTATTGAATTATTGATGTATTATTATATTTCAAAAAGTCAAGTGTCCATTGGATAATATTATATTCCTAAAAGGTTAGGTCCTACACCTATATAAAGGGCCATAACCCTTAAACTTATTCAATTAATAAAAAAGGCTCCAAGCCAATTCAGAGGCAATTCATTTTCTTTCTTTCATTTTTCTCTCCTTCCTTTTTTAATTTATCAAAACTTTCATTTATTTTTGTCAATTCAATTTCGTACGTACGGTAGTGTTGGCTTTCCATTGACTACCCAATAGTCATGCATAAAACCAACTGACGGTAATAACGTGTTACCGGTATATTTTGAGTATTATTAGTATAAGTGTTGAGTACAATGTTGAGTGTTCAGTAAAATGCTCAATACAATAGTGCTCTAGTACAATAATGTTTTCTCAACAGTGAGTTCAACTTAGTAAAAAATGTCCACCCCACTCTACAAGTGTGAGCGTCCTCTTATAATCCTAAGCTCAACGACTCTCTGCTTCACCTTCAATGCGCAGTAAGTGGAAATTAAAGCTGAGGAGTCGTTGGAGTGGATGTTAATGTTGGGGAGCCGTTGGAGTGGCTCCTCATCTTTATTGTGTAATAATGCGTAACGGCTTGTTTCTCGTCCGTTCCTTGTCTTCGGATCAATTCTGGTAGTTTGGGTCTAATACTGCTCGCCTGATTACTCTGTCACCAGTCCCCCCACTCCCTAGCCAACGAGAGTGGTTGAGGTGGCTTGGGAGTAATGACTTGTGTAAATTTTTTTTTTTGGCACCTCGGCACAGAGTTGAGGTGCGCTCCAGCACTGTGCCGAGGCTTTGCACCTCAGCACCGGGACGAAGTGCTGCACATAAGTAGAGCTGAGGTGCGCCCCAGCGCTGAGCTGAATTCTTTTTTTTTTTGGCACCTCGGCACAGAGTTGAGGTGCGCCCCAGCATTGTGCCGAGGCGTTACACCTCAGCACTGGGACGAAGTGCTGCACCTTAGCACAGAGCTGAGGTGCGCCCTAGCGCTGAGCTGAGTTCTTTTTTTCTTTTTTTTTTGGCACATCGGCACAGAGCTGAGGTGCGCCCCAGCACTGTGCCGAGGCTTTGCACCTCAGCGCTGGGACGAAGTGTTGCACCTCGGCACAGAGCTGGGGTGCGCCCCATCGCTGAGCTGAGTTCATTTTTTTTTTGGCACCTCGGCACAGAGCTGAGGTGCGCCTTAGCACTGTGCCGAGGCTTTCCACCTCAGCGCTGGGACGAAGTGCTGCACCTCGGCACAGAGCTGAGGTGCACCCCAACACTGTGCCGAGGCTTTGCAAACCTCTGCACTGGGACGAAGTGCTGCACCTTGGCGCTGGGAAGAAGTGCTGCACCTCGGCGCAGGGACGATGTGCTGCACACCAGCAAAGAGTTCAGGTGCACCGCAGCACTGTGCCGAGGAGTACCTCGGTACGAAGCTGAGGTTTTTTTTGACACCTCAGTATAGAGTTGAGGTGCGCCCCAGCACTCTGCCGAGCTTTTACACCTCAGCGTTGGGACGAAGTGCTGCACCTTGGCACAGAGCTGAGTTGCGTCACAGCGCTGAGCTAAGTTCTTTTTTTTTTTTTTTTGGCAC
>NXFB01000040.1:174386-190198 GCA_002525835.2 Ipomoea batatas | reverse complement strand
AAATCCAACAATGAGGACCAGTTTGTGAACGGGCCGCCCTAGCTAACACATGAGCGGGTTTGTTCACTGATCTAGAGATAAACTGAATAGACACAAACTCAAAGTGTCGTTTAAGTTCTCGACATTCGTTAATAGTACAACCTGCAAAGGAGAAGTCCGGCAAAGTACCATTAAACAAGTTGCACACCGTTTGACAATCAGAATAAACCTTCAGCCGACGAATGCCTTTTTCCTTAGCCCAAGATAAAGCTTCCTTAATTGCAATTGCCTCCGCTAAATGTACATAGAGTTTATTTGTGATTGCAATATACATTTTAATATAAATATTTTTTAATAAATATAATTAAATGATAATTATAAAAATATAATAATGTAATTATAAACTATTTAGCGATACTTAATAACCGTAACTAAAATTAAAAAAAACATTAGCAACATTTAATAACTATCACTAAAATTTAAAGGAATAAACTAATAGTTATATTTAGTGGCGGTTAGAGAACTGTCGCTAAAAGCAAAGTAAACTACTCTATATTTAGAGGCAGTTTTAAAACCGCCACTAAAAGCAAAGTAAACTACCCTATATTTAGAGGCGGTTTCAAAATCGACGCTAAATGCAATGCTGATCAATAATTCCACCCTTGTCTAAAATCGCCTCTAAATCCTTCGCGACACACTATTTAGACACGGTTGGAGAACCGCCTCTAAACAGTTTATTGGCGGTTTTGAACCGTCTCTAAATAAAACCGTCGCTAAATAACCTTTTTGGTGTAGTGAGCTATAACCAATTAATGATGTGGAAAACCTAGATTCTCAACCAAATGAACCAATTCTATCTCAACTAGTTCTGCAACAAATAGAAAATGCTACAACTCAACAAAAAGGCAAAAACGAAAAGAAGTGAAAGAAAGATAAGATGTTTGGGTTCATTTTGAAAAGATTAATAATGAAAATGGTAATATGATCAAAGCAAAATTATCTACTGTAAAAGGGTTTGGGCTGTTGATAAAAAAAAAATGGAACAGCGAATTTAAAAAATCATATGGTCACATGCAAACAAAACTCTAACTTAACAAGTCTAGGCCAAACTTAGTTCCAAATCAGCAGTTGCTTGTAAATGACAAGGGTGAATCTATTGTTGGTCAACCAAACAATTGGAAATCTAGCCTAGCAAGTTCAAGAAAATCTTTGGCTAAAATGATAATATAAGATGAGTTTCCATTAGTGTGGTAGATAAAAGTGGTTTCCAGGACTTCATTAGGACTGCTTTACCACCAACATTTGCACTGCCATCTAGAAGAACAATAACTAAGGATTATCTTGAATTATATGCTGAAACTAAGGGGATAATAAAGGGAATAATTTTTTTTAAAGTATCTCTCTTACAATAGATACTTATACTTCAAATCAAAGAATGTCATACATGTGTATCACAACACATTGGATAAATCAAGAGTGAGAATTGGAAAAAAAATATCTTTAATTTTACCCCCATTGAATCTCATAAAGGTGTGGATATTGCGGAAGCAATTGAGAAGTGTCTAATTGAATGGGAAGTTGATAAAATATTCTACATTACATTGGACAATGCAAGTACTAATGACAATGTAATTAAATCATTAAAATATGTTTTAAAGAATTGGGGTACTTGCAATTTTAGATGGTGAACACTTACCATATGAGGTGTGTTGCACATATATTGTTAGTTGTTCATGATCGTCTGAAAGAAATATTTGAATCTGTAAATGTAGTAAGAGCTGCTGTGAAATATGTTAGAAATTCTCCAACTAGGCTTTCCAAGTTTAAAAATTGTGTAGAAAGAGAGAAAGTTGATTCAAATAAATCACTTTGTCTAGATATCCAAACTAGATGGAATAGCACCTATCTAATGTTAGATGTTTCAAAAAAAATATATCTATCAAAGAGCATTTGAAAGATATGAGAGGCAAGATGCTCAATTTGAAAATATCCATCAAAATAAACATAACTGAAATAGTCAATACATAAACATAGGTTGAGGCACACAGGCCTGAAAAACGTCTAAACAGATCCAACAGATCTCTAGACTAAGCATAATGTGAGGTAGACCTATCACTAGCACTCTCGCGGCTCAGTCTACTCTATACTTGGAAAACAGTTAGGAAAACATTAGCAAAGAAATGCTAAGTAATCAACCACTCACACTCGTAAGAAATATGTAGTATATCATATGTTGTAAATAGGTTTACACACGCATATAGAATATATGCACCAACGACACTGTTCTTTATTCAAAATCAGGTGACTCAACAACAACAAGCTGAATGAATCGCAAACCAAAGACATTTCCAAATGAATCCAATACTAAGGAACGTTTCCATACTACAACAGTTCAATGATAAGATACTCAATCGAAGCATAAGTTCAACAGAATAACCACAAGTGAAACCAACCGAACTCCATCTCACATCACTCCTTTAGAGTGACCCCAAACCACAATACCAAGGATAAGATCCAAACCACAACCACCAAACCATCACACTAATGTCACAACACAAAGGCATAAAGCCCAACCACAGAGGCACGAAACCCAACCACAAAGGCATACAATGCCCATTACCACAGAGGCACGAAACCCATTACCATAGAGGCATACAAGCCCAACCACAGAGGCACAAAACCCATTACCACAGAGGCATACAAGCCCAACCAACACATAGGCAACCTAGCCCAACAGCACAAAGGCAACATAGCCCAACCAACTCCTCTCATAATAACATCCATCTGTAGAGCCTTAGCTCAAACAACTATTCCCCAAAGAGTACACAAGACTCAAGAAGCCAAAGGATTGCTCACAAGAGTTTCAAACCTCAACATATTAACTCAGGTTCATTTCCAAAGAAGGATGCTCATACAAACAGTACTCATATTCAGAACATGAATAATCACGACATCATGCTCAGAACATTAACTCAGGAATCAACCACAATACTAGCTCAATAATCCAAGATAAACGACTAATGATCACGAATAAATATTCAACAATCAAGGTGGAATACTCAATAATCTATTCTAGACACATTCCAGAAACAAAGGTGAAACAACAGAGTCAATAGACAACAAAACACTCACTGGAACAGAACTAGGAAATGCACTGAAGGAACACATTGATGGAACACACTGGTCCACCACACCAACCCACTCCAACTCACGGATCACATAGACGGAAATCCCTGATTTGCCACACTCTTCCGCATGAAGAGGCGAATCACCACGGTGGAACCACACCCTCCGCCACCCCATACCATAAGACACATGCGGAACTTCCAGGCCGAACACATTATACCGCCCAAACGCACCGCAAGTGCAACCCCAATACACAGATCCCAGACTTGGAACTTAATGCACGATAATTCATTTCCAGAATACAGAATATGATCAGATTACACATCTCGGAGGTCAAATAATGCATGAAATCCATAACAATAAATACTCATATACATCAAGATGGAATGATATGGAACACAAGTCCATAGATCCACAATATAGGCTAAACAATCCAACAAATCAACGGCTAAACCCTAAAGAAATTTCACAGGATTCCACAACACCAAATAATATTCATATATTCAAAAGTGAAAGTAGGTTTTAGTGTAACATGGAAAATTACCTCTTGAAGCAACAATCCAGAAACAATCACCAATCTTAGGCTTGACCCAAAAGTAAGTCCATAATCATGAACTTGAGAATTGATCGAGTCTAATACCATCACTATTGGCTACCATCGCAATAATAATAATATTGAGATTCCTATTTGGCCCATCAAAGTCTTTACTCGGAGTCTATAACAATCATTAATTGGACTGAGATCAATCTTAGGCCTTAATAAGGGTCACTATTACTTAAGCTATAATTAAACACAATAATATGATTATCATTATGAACCAATGACAACTAATGCACTAAACCATAATTAGGCCATTATTATAATAGATGATTAATCTCTAATTAAACTATAATCCTAACTAATAATAATGCCAAGAGATTTATCCTAATCACTAATTAATGGCTAATCCTAAGATAATAATAATGCTAACAGACTGATGCTAAGGTAATTATCATTAAACAATAATCAGTAAATATCAAAACACTAACATAACTAATTACCTAATTGATTAGTAACACCATAAGCCACTGCTGCTATGCTTGCCGGAAGTAGGGAGGAGAAGCTGTTGCTCCGACCGTCGGGAAGGAGGAAAGGCCGCCGCCGAGTGCTTCTAGTCAAGCCACCGCCTGTCACTGCTGCTGCATTGTGCCGCCGCCGTTGTCGAATGTTCATTACATACGTGGGACGGGGATGAAGGATCACCATCGCTGCCCGCTGCTTCCGTCGCCGTCACCAGCTCGCTGGAAAAACAGGGGAGAATGGAGGAACTCGCTATCTGACGATCACCGCTGCTACGGCTTCGCTGGAGGAGAGAGTTGGCCGGACCTTGCCACTGGTCGAGAATCACCGCTGTCCCCTTCTGTCGCTCACCGTTGCTCTTGCTCGATCACGTGGAACAGGGGAAAGGTCGTTGCTTCGGCGACGTCATGCGTAGCTAATGGCGTCCGAGCTCTTGCTGTTCGATGCCAAGGACGAGGAAGTTGATGTCGTCGCCATCTGCGGAGCTCACTACGTTCGTCAAAGCTTGTTACAATCGTCATCGACGCTTGCTGTCACTTCGACGTCCTCACTTGCTGCTCCATTTCGCCTCCATTGTTGGTCGAAGAGGATAGGAAAAAGGAGGAAGGCTAGGAGTTGGATGAGGAAGGGAGAGGGAGGTTCATGGTGGTTGTGGTCGCCGATTTTATCCAAGAGAGACAAAGAGAGAGGAGAGACGAGGGAGACAAGGAATGAAGCAGAGGGATGTTCAGGCTGCTATACAAAGAACCATATACTATATATACTAGGGCAAATATTGCCACTCCATTTATAGAAAGGTTACATTATTGGGCTAAATTAGTTGGGTCAAGACTAGTTACAATATAATCATAATTGATCTTAGGATAATTTACTGGGTCCATAGCCCTATAATAAAAATCATATAGTATGGACTTAGTGTGTTTTGATCTAAAAATAGTAGTTTATGAAAATAACTCATCTATAGCCCATTATGAAATAATTATATTTGAAATCATTTTAATAATCACTGAATAGGAAAATAACCCCTTATTAAATATTTATATTTGAAATAATATTACGGAAGTGCGGGATATCACAATATTGTGACAAAATTAGTGTCATAAATATCTCAAAAAATCCTGTTCAACATTCAAGGACAAAGAATATAGACATTTGACACCACGTTATAAGGGAATTATTTGAAGACAAGGAGATTGAGCTGGAATATGTTCAAACAGAGAAACAACTAGCAAACATCCTGGCAAAGCCACTAGATGCTAATCATTTTGAGACCTTGAGATATACTTTGGGGGTCTGTCGAAGGGAGTCATGAGTCAATTCATGGGACAAAAGGTTAGGTCTTTTGAGTACCATTCGAATTACACTTACTATTATTTTTGGTACTGACCTTAAATTGATCCGTGATATATTCTAGACCTTTCTTCATTATCTCACCTATTTAAAGAAATTTGAATTTTGAAAATCCCAATTATTCTTTTCCTAAAACCTTGGATTACCTTGTTTATCTGCATCTAAACTAGGAAGATGAGCCTTAATCCTTCTCTCTCCTAGTCTCCATACTGAACAGGGTTACATCACCTACATGTCTACATAGTAACTTCCCTGCGTGTCAATTACATTAATTAACAAAAACCTTTAAAAGTTTTCTCCTTTATTCTCAATCGCCTTTGATCACTTTTCACTTCCCAAAATCGAGAACACATCCTTATTCTCCCAAACACAAATTAGGGCTAAAATTCTCTTCCCAATAAATCTTCACATAATACTCGAGGACTGAACTAGACTCACAATGATGAGATTGCTTAACAAGAATCATACTCAAGAGGAAACCAAGAATCTTTTGAAAATGTTTGTGTGTATGAGAGCGAAGAAAAAATTGAAGATGGACCTAGTTCTTATTGAGGAAGTTGTGGTGACATTGTTCAAGCAATACTTAGAGTTCATTAATCATGTGACAATTGAGGAGGTTAGTGCTCTTGTATAAATTGCTGATGACACAAAGGTCGTCGCCGCCTAGATTCCTATACCAGAGGATGGTAACATTGTAGGGGCAATCCTTCAATATTTCGGGCTGAGAGTAATCGAAAGGGAGACAACCCATTTGCAAGATCAAGCACAGGAAAAGGAGTTGGTATAGGAGCAAGTTCAAACTCTTAAATCCAAGTCTATAGTTCCAATCTCGGCCTGTTATTGATCTTTCTCTAAAAATATCTAGTGTTTCCAAGAGATTATTTGTTTCTATGTCTTATCCCTCTACTATAAGAAATTAGTCTGATGTCTACAGTGGAGAATGTAGGACCTAGGACCCTATTCGAAGCTATTGATATGTGAGTTTTACTGCCACCTTACTGACTCAATGAATGATCCAACAAGTCAAGGCACTATAAATTCTTTATCTGGGGCAAATGGTATAAGTTGAGTCCCTAGGCCATCAATGAATTTTATGGACTTGAAGCTAAGCATATGGAGGAAATCAATGATTGGGATCAAATAGCTAGGGTAAACACTATTGGAACCCATTCCCACTATCCTACTAACCCATTGGATGTGATCTATAGTGTTGACTTAAGTTCAAAGTATGTCATTCTACATCGCCTTGATACAAGAGTAATTGGATTCCATTTGCTCACATTTATTCCATATCCAAAGAGCTAAGTGCATTCCTATACCACATTGGCACAAAGCGAGGAATTGATCTAGGGAGAGTCATTTTCTCTCACATGCTTTCTTTTGTCCATCCACGTGAGCAGAAGTTAAGGTTACCTTACCCTAATTTAATTCGTGGCATACTAGCTGCTCAAGAACTATCTTTGTACCCCTATGAGATTACACTAAAGAACACAACTCAATACTGAGTTGATGAAAAACTTCTCGGTGGAAAGCATGCCAAAGACGTTGAACCAGTTACACCATCCCTTGTGCCAACACCATCTGATGTGAATGAAGAAAACCTTACCCCCTATGTGTGAGACCTAAGATTGTTAGTCAAGCTAAAGCGCACTATGAATGATCTTGAAGTGGCTCATAGGCTAATTGGTCAACAGTTTGATGTAGCTTGTACTGAGCTTGCCACTATCTTACTATGTCTGAGTCTAGCAGATGTTAAGCCAGAGACTGTTGTTGTTGATCAAATCAATGAGGAGGAATCCTTTTCTGCTTAATTTACTTTGTTTATTATTCTGGCAAAAAGGGGAGTAGTATTGATTGAGGGAGGTTTGGTAGTTTAAGTTTGGTTCTATTGGTGGAGTTTCTTGAAGACAATTGGTTATTATGTTTTTATAGCATACTCTAAGTTTGATTTTTTTATTTGGGTCTGTAATGTTTGAACAATTGTCCTTTAGAAAGAACTTTACCTTGTTTTATTGCGAAACTACACTTTTGATTATTTTGGTTGTTTAATTGTATTGTTCTATTTTGTGTTTGTTAGTGTTTAGTATTATAAAGCCCAATTTGTAATTGACAAAAATATTATGCCAAACTAGATAAGTTATGTTTAGTGTCAGTTAGAGTACTGATTGAAAACCTAGCAGAACAAACACTATACTAGAGCCTTTGGAAGCTAGACATTGGAACTACACCACCGTATCAATTACAACTGGTAGAGCAATTATGCGGTCTTAGGTTATTTTACAAGAATATCCTTCTCTCTTAGTCTCTTACTGAATTGAAATACCTCAAGGGTAAGATAGTAATTCATGCTACATGGAATATTTTTGGAATTACTTGTCTTCCAAGTATATGATATCTTTAATTCTAAACCACTTTCCACCCCCTATTTTAACTATTTTTGTGAACAAAGTAACTTGAGTGGGATTTAAGACTCGTTTGTGTGTTTTGTGTTCAATGGTGAAGTGGTTCACAACGAGTAGCAAAGAAAGCTTTTTGGAACATATTGGAGCAATTTTGGAAGCAAGGATCCCACTCAAGGAAGAATAGGAGAAGCGGAGTGCGAATCGGGGCAAGAAACAAAGTAAGAAGCACTCACACGGCTATCCACACGGCCGTGTTGGTAGTCGTGTGACCTCGATGCTATTCTATTTTGGCCGCGACCCGACACGGCCACCCACACGACCGTGTACCTCTGTGTCACAATAGTATTTAAGTGTTTTTCTGCAATTTTTGAAAAGGTCCAAACCCTAGATAACTTTAGCTTGTTTTCTTTCATTTCTATAGACCCCTATAGCTTAGATTAGCTTAGATTTACACTACTTACACACATTGAAGGCTATTTAATGCGGATTTGAGTAGATTTCAACCAACATCTTCATCTCATTTAATAGAGAAGTGCTTCACTCTTTCGCTGCTCTTCTTATTTACATTTATTGCAATGTGTATGATGTCTTTCCTTATATGCTATGTTTATGCTTGCAATGTGTGAGTAGTTAGCTATTGAGTTTGGACTAGGGTGTTATTGATATTCTTGATGCTAGAAATGTAATTATTGCATAAAGGGGATGAACAACCCATCTAGGGTTCTTATGTTTGAATTGGTTTCTTATATTCTCTTGTTAATGATTGATACGTAACAATTGTTGCTTGCTTTGGAGAGGCTTTCATTGCAATGGAAATTGGATGGAAGACTCAAGCCTTACCAATTTCAAACCCATTTTCCATCTATGAAAATAAGGGTAAATTGGGGCTTATAATGCTTGTGTGCTTCAAGAACTTTGATTGATACACCATAAAAGTGGGGCAATCCTTGTTCTAATTCTTGTTTATTGCTATAATTGTGGCTTAGACTAGAATTGTTATGTGCATTGCCATAAGTCCTTTGGTAGATTGTTCTCCCCTAATTCTAAGTAGTTAAAGCATCAAGAAAGCAATACCCCTAATTTGAACCCATCCTTTCCTATTGAAGTTTCTTGTGTTTAATTTGTTTTTCCCTAGCATCCAAAACCCAAAAATATCCTAGTTTCTAGTTACCCTCAATTATGATTTGCTTGAATCCTTACAGGTTCCAAAGCCTTAGTGCCTAGAACATAGTTAATCACCCAAGTATATGCCATAGTTCCAATCCCCTACGAAATGACATAATCACCCACCTTTTTACTATCACCCTGATGGCATATAAAACCGACTGGGTAGACCAGGCGGTCGGGAGAGAGGAAAACACACTAGAGTCTGAGTATCCAGGACGTAATTATTCCAATTCCTTTCGGGTCGGACCCTAAGTCGGGAAAACACCGGAGACGGTCATACCATAATGTGATGAGCTGCCTAGCTCTTAGCCATTGATTAGGTAAAAGACCCAGTCAGACGGTCGAGGAGTCGGACCCAGACAAACGGTCGGGAAGAGAGGCCGGCTAACCGAGTGTAATAGACGGTCGGATAACTTCAAAGAACTCTGAAAGAGGACTCGTGGCAAACAAAAGATAGAGGGAATCTGGCAGCCGTTATGAGAAACAGTCATCATCATCATGAAGCCTTTAAATGACTTTTATGAGCCATTATTGCATTAATTATATCAATAAATATGTAACCGCTCAGGCGAGAAGTATATGTAGCCCAACGGGAACTTGAATGAGCAGGTCGAAATTTGAGTAGAGGGAGAAACACTTGTTTTTACTGAAAAATCCATAAATCCTTGTAATTTTCCGGTAGTGTTGGCCCGCCGGCCGATCGCCTGAAGATCGGGAAACCATCACTGGCGCCGTCTGTGGGGATCGAAGAACAAAAAGTACTGTGTCTCCGGCAAAGCAATGCGAACGACGAGCAAAGCAGTTAGTGCGGGGGGACGACCTCGTTCTAATGATTTGCGGGAACAATTGGGCCGAACTAATGGCCGTGATTTGCGAGAACAATTGACGGCTAGGTCTAACAGTCCAGACCTGAGAGAGCAGATATCTGGACATCTCAACGGAGCACCTGTCGGAGGAGGAACTGATTTGAGAGAACAGTTGGGACGACCCAACGGTCAAGATTTGAGAGGGCGTTTGAGTCGGCAGACCTCCCGGAACTCTAGAGAATCCCGTCCAAAGACAGTAGGTAACCGGCCTCCGCCCGGAGAGTTGGAACAAATCGTAGTACAAGTAATCAATGAGGTTGAAAGACGAAGGGGTGAGAATCGAGGCACTAACAACCAGACCGAGCCCATTAGACCAACGGGGGAAGGAACTACGAATCCACAAGCTACTGCACAGGAGGGGCGTAACAGAGAAGAGCACCCGACCCTCCGTCGAGAAGACGGTAGGCGCCGAGAGGTCGCTCGATCCGTGATGGATCGTTTGAGCGATTCCCATGGAAACCCATTACAAAACCCACCCCGCGGGAATCCGGACCGACCGAATGGTAATCGTCAAGAACGACGGGCTGCGGCCGCCTGGCGGAGGGTGCGAGCCGCGGTATCTGAGAGTAGCGCCGAATCCCCGGCGGAACCTAAATATCGTCATAGTCAGATGGAGGGCTTTGAGAAAAAGCTTCAAAATCTACAAGATCAATTTGAGGGTAAGATCAGACCCTCTGTTGAAAATCTTTTAACCTCCTCGCCCTTTGTGGACGAGATCATGGCTTACCGGGCCCCTGCGGACCTAAAAATTCCGGAGCACGCTACCTTCGACGGGACGGGTGATCCGCGAGAACATTTAGTCAGGTACCAAGCCAAAATGCAAGTTTTGGGGGTAGAAGAGCCACTCATGTGTAAAGCCTTTTTGCCTGGCCGTTGGTTACCGAGTCGGTCTATCCGTTGCTTCAATGACCTGGCCGACCGATTCCTTACTCACTATGCTGTAAACATCAAACCGCAACGCAACCTTACCCACCTGAGTGGAATCAGCCAAGATGAGGGTGAAGCTTTGAAAACATACTTAACCCGCTGGCAAAAGGAAGTCCAAACTATTGAAGGGTTGGACGAGCAGGTAGCAATCACTTTCTTCATGGAGTCGCTTCGTGCGGGTAAGCTATTCATAGACCTTCACAATGATCGCCCAAAGACTTATGTGGAAGCTATGCAAAGAGCCAGTCGTCAAGCGGACACAGAGGAGGCGGTAAGACAAAAGCGGCAGCGAGAAGCTGCCGGATCTAATGCTAAACGATCACGATCCGATACTCGGGGTCGGACGGAATCTGAACGTTCCAGTCGTACCGAGGTCCGCCGAGGAACTGAAAGAGTGGGGGCTCCGCCTCCTCGACCTTCCGTGGCACAACCCATGCATGAGGTCAAAGATAATCTGCCGCCTCCCCCACCTCTGAAACCCGGAGACCAACCTGAGGTTTTACCTTCAGGAGGAACCTCGACTAAATATTGCCGGTATCATCGGTCGACCACGCATACCACTGAGGAATGCTATTACTTGAAAAAGGAAATAGAAGCCATGATTCAGAAGGGCGCACCGCCCCCGCCTAATCAATGGAGGCGACCTCCGCGAACCGATAAGACGGACTCGCGGTCTGATCGAGGGAAGCAGCCTGCCTCTGAAGAAGAGGAGACCAACTGGAAACACAAACCCGTCATCAATATGATAGTAGGGGGCCCGGAAGGAGGAGATTCTTCCGGATCCCGGAAAGCTTGGGCTCGGCAATTATACGTCGGAACCATTTACGGCCGGGACGATAGTCTGAAGAAGGTATGTCGAGAACCTATTCTCTTTACTGATGATGATTTACCCCGGAGCCAACATCCCCATCGGGATGCTCTGGTCATTGCTATGGACGTCCATGGGACGGTCGTTCGAAGTGTTCTGGTAGACACTGGGAGTAGCGTAAACATCCTATACTTAGAAGTGTTTGAGAGGTTGGGATTGCAACGAAGCAAGCTAACACCTGTAAAGACACCCTTGGCCGGTTTCACCGGGGACTCGATTGAGTCAGAAGGCTCTATACGCCTACCGGTTGAAATTGGGTCTTTCCCGAATCTGCGAAGTATAGATATGGAGTTTGTGGTGGTCAATCTATCCTGCTCTCATAATATGATTTTGGGGCGACCTGGGCTGGAAGATCTGGGTGCCCTTATCTCCATAGAACACCTTTGCTTAAAGTTTCGGACTCCCAATGGGATTGGGGTCGCCCGGTGTGACCAGAAGGCGGCTCGAGATTGCTATTTGCAATCCTGCCGGAAAATAGGGAAAGAGGACCTAAGGGTTCATTCCATCACCAGTCGAGAAGAACAGACAAAAAACCTTGACCGCCCTGAGCCGGCGGTGGAGTTAGAGGAAGTTGGGATTGATCCCGCCCGCCCTGAGAGAAGGGTAAGGATCGGAACAGGCTTGGCTGAGAAAGTCAAGCAAGAAATCATCCTGGAACTGCAGAAATACCAGAAAGTATTCGCCTGGGGACCCGAGGATATGCCCGGCGTCGATCGGTCGGTAATCTGCCACCGGTTAGCAGTCGATCCTAATCACAAACCTGTTATCCAAAAGAAGAGATACCTCTCTGCAGACCGACGTGACTTCGTTAAAAAGGAGGTAGATACCCTGATGGCCGCCCGACACATCTGGGAAGTAAAATACCCCGACTGGCTCGCCAACGTGGTGCTTGTACCTAAGCCCCCCGTTTGGCGAATGTGCGTGGACTACACGGATCTCAATCATGCTTGCCCAAAAGATCCTTTCCCGCTACCCAGGATTGATCAATTGGTAGATGAGACAGCTGGATGTGATCTGTTGAGCTTTATGGATGCCTTTCGGGGGTATCACCAAATCTTTATGCATCCCGTGGATGAGGAGAAGACTGCCTTCATTACCCCGGACGGGGTATATTGCTACCGAGTGATGCCTTTCGGGTTAAAAAACGCCGGAGCCACCTACACTCGGATGGTAGGTCGCTTATTCAAAGATTTACTGGGAAAATCTATGGCCGCATATGTAGATGACATGCTTGTGAAAAGCAAGGACGAAAGAACCCATGCGAAGGATCTGGCGGCTACCTTCGCCATAATGGAGAAATATAACCTGCGTCTGAACCCAAAAAAGTGCGCCTTTGCGGTGCGAGGAGGAAAATTCCTTGGATACATGGTAACTCGGAAAGGAATCGAGCCTAACCCTGAAAAGGTGAAGGCTATTCTTGACATGCAGCCTCTGGGGACGTTAAAAGAATTGCAAAGGTTAACGGGGCGACTTGCGGCCTTGAACAGGTTCCTGTCTAAATCCGCGGATCGAGCTCTACCCTTTTTCGAAGCTATGAAAAAGAGGGAAGGGTTTCGATGGACAGAAGAGTGTCAGAAATCGTTCGAGGAGTTAAAGGATTACCTACAGACTCCACCATTGCTATCCACCCCGAAGGAAGGAGAGGTACTATATCTCTATTTAGCTGCCTCCCAGAAGGCTGTTAGCTCTGTGCTAATCCGAGAAGAAGAACGGGTACAACATCCGGTGTATTATGTCAGTCGGGCCTTGAAGGCCTCCGAAATCCGATACACTCCCTTGGAAAAGGTGATGTACGCTTTAGTGATCACAGCCCGGAAGTTAGTACCTTACCTTCAGGCTCATCCCATCCGAGTTCTAACTGACCAACCCCTGGGAGGAGTCTTGCGAAATCCCAACTCTTCGGGGCGTTTGGTAAAATGGGCCGTGGAACTCACTCAATATGGAATTGAATACCACCCTCGTCCCTCGATAAAAGGCCAAGCCTTAGCTGATTTCATAGTAGAATGTACCGCTCATAGCCCCGAGCCTAGCATCAAGACCCCTGAGGAAGGGGATTGGTGGGAAATGCACGCTGATGGAGCCGCCAGCCAACATCACTGCGGAGGAGGAATCATGTTGACAACTCCTGAAGGGTTTCGTTTGTACTACTCGCTCACATACGAGTTTACGGCTTCGAATAATGAGGCCGAGTATGAGGCCATAATCGGAGGTTTGCGTGTAGCCAAAGCCCTAAAAGTCCAGAAGATCCGGATTAAGACTGATTCTCGTTTAGTAGTCGGACAGGTGACTGGGACTTGTGAGATAAAGAACGAGAGACTCGGCCGATATAAGAAAGTCACTGAGGGACTCTTAGGCGAGTTCGAGGCTCATGAGCTGGAGCACGTGCCTCGCGCTGAGAATACCGAGGCTGATATCCTGTCTAAAATGGCCTTAGGCGGAATACCCGACCACCTTCTTCGAATTTGCCAAAACGAACGCATTCTTATACCCAGTATAAAACCAAAAATTATCCCGGAGGACGTATGCGTTGCGAAGGAGCTAGACCCGGATGAACATCCTGAGGTATTTTGGATGGAAGAGATTCGCCAATACAAAGAGAAGGGAGACCTTCCCGACAACCCCGCTGAGGCTGCGAAAATTCAGAGACGGTCTTCTGCATATGTAATAATAGATGGCCACATGTACAAAAAATCCTTCGGGGGACCACTACTAAGATGCTTACATCCCGCCGAAGCAGATCAAGTTATGGAAGAAGCGCACCGAGGAATCTGTTCGGCTCATCAAGGGGCTCATACTCTAGCGCGCAAAATAGTATTACAAGGGTACTACTGGCCCACCATGGTCAAGGACTGCATTGGCCGAGTAGCCAGATGTGCGGTTTGCCAATCCTTTGCTAAGAAGGATACTCGACCAGCCTCCTTCTATACTCCGATCACCGTCGCTATTCCCTTTGCTAAATGGGGAATTGATATTGTCGGACCGCTGCCCCAAGCACCCGGGCGGGTGCGCTTTTGTGTGGTGGCTGTGGATTATTTCACAAAATGGGTGGAAGTTGAGCCTTTGGCAACCATTACCGAGTTTCAATGCCGGAAGTTTCTGTGGAAGAAGGTCATTTGCCGATTCGGACTTCCCGAGCACTTGGTCAGTGATAATGGTAGGCAGTTTGACTGCCGGCCCTTCAGTGATTTCTGTCAGCAATACGGAATACGACACACCAAGGTTTCGGTGGCCTATCCTCAGGCCAATGGACAAGTTGAGAACGTCAATCGAACTATCGTAGACGGAATACGAAGGAAGTTAAGTGATCTGGGAGGAACATGGGTCGACGAACTGGATCGAGTCCTATGGGCATATCGAACGACTCCTCGAAGAGCAACCGGGGAAACTCCGTTTTCCCTCACTTATGGCTTCGAAGCCAAAATACCAGCTGAGATCACTACTCCTACCTTACGAGTGCTGCAATATAATGATGACGAGAATGAAGAGAGTTTACAAATAGAAAAGAACTTCCTTGAGGAAAGGAGGGACGCAGCGTATGGGCGAATGGCCGAGTATCAGCAGTCGGTGAAACGCTATTATGACAAGAGAGTCAAGGAGAAGAGATTTCAGGAAGGAGATTTGGTCCTAAGAGACCGAGATGCCAGCCAGCCCAATCAGGGAGGGAAGTTCGCGGTTAAATGGGAAGGTCCTTACCGGATTCGAGAAGTCATCCGTCCAGGAACTTACCGACTAGAGACTCCGGAGGGTCAGGCCGTCGAGAGGAAATGGAATGCGATACACTTGAAGAAATTCTTTCAGTAGAAGGTTAGGCCTTTAAAAAAGTTTGTAATGAGAATTCCAAGAGATTTGAATAGAAGTAACCTTGCCCTTTTAACATATCTTGCTTCGACCTCCGGGTCCTTATGAGTCTAGCAGTCCGTCTGCCTTTGAGTGAGTTAGGTTGAGATAACCTAAGTCTCATATCGACCTCCGGGTCCTTATGAGTCTGGCAGTCCGTCTGCCTTTGAGTGAGTTAGGTTGAGATAACCTAAGTCTCATATCGACCTCCGGGTCCTTATGAGTCTAGC
>NXFB01000672.1:13355-23503 GCA_002525835.2 Ipomoea batatas | reverse complement strand
CACATGTCGACTCCAATAGAGGAACGAGAAATGGAGTAATTCGCAATAGTCTGTGCATTATCAACATTAATTTGGCTCATATTTGAGATAATATTGGTGTAATTCGCAATAGTATGTGTATTTGGTGTGTGTGGTTAAGTGGTGTGTTTTAATCTGAGAACTGGTGCATTTTATAACGTATAATGGTGTGTTTTAATTTTGTTGGTGCATTTCAATTGAGTGGTGTATTTCGGTATGGTGGGGAATGGTGTGTTTTAATTTATCCAGTGGTGCATTTTATAACGTAGAATGGTGTGTTTTAATACACATGGTGGTGAATTTTACGAGAGTAGTTGCATTTGGTGTGCTTTAATCTAAGAACTAGTGCATTTTAGTCGTTGAATGGCATGTTTTAATAATACGTTTGTTGGTGCATTCTGTACTCTAACATTACCTCCCCACTTACAATTACCATAAAGCCCCCCGCTTAATTTACACGAATTAAATTTCCTAAATCCTAATATATAACCTCCACGGTCAGATCACCTTAATCCAGCGGCATATGTTGGGCCACACGACCGCACGTAATGCGCAGACCGCATTTGATTAATATTCTCTATATTCTCTACATTGCAGATTAAACTTATGCATCAACCTTTGCAAGTTAGAAATAGCTAAACTTATGAAGATATACATCTTTGCCACATTGATCAAAAGGAACAAGTGTTGAGATCCCAAGTAATTCCATTTGTTAAAGTGCAATGGTCACTTCATGCTCCAATAGAAGCAACATGAGAAAAGGAAGATGGTATGAATGATAGATTTCCTGAACTCTTCAATTAAGTTTGAAGGTATGCAAGTTTCGAGGACGAAACTTATTTTAAGGTGGGGAGATTGTAATACCCACTTTCCTATAAATGAAAATATATCTATGTTTATTAAATAGGGTCAACAAGTCAAAGCTTATTAAAATTTGATATTTGATAAAATTACTAAATTACCCTTCCTTACACTTAAAGGTTAAGGAATCACTTGTCTTGGATAAATATCTCATTTGCAAGAATATAACTCATTTTGAAAGAAGATAAGGAGAGTTGCTAGAGAGATAAGGGAAGAAAAAATCTTGAAGCTTTGATCTCCATCTTCTTCAAGCTTAGGTTTCAAGTAATTGGAGTATTCTAGGTAAGTTTGACCTCCATATTTCACTCTTTTTGAGTTGGGTTTATCATTGGAGCCCTAAGATTGATGTTTTGAAAATATTAGGGATTTTGGCAAAGAGTATTTGGGTGAGCTAAATAGCTAAGATTTGGATGTTTTAGGTAAGTGGTTAACTCTTCTCTCCTTATTTTGCAAAACCCCTAACCTATTTTGGAATCTCTACTACTTTGAATACCCATTTTAGGGTTAACTTGAGTTAAAAATATTTTGGGGCTTTTGATATAGTATGACTCAAGCTATTTATGATTGTTAAAGTGAGATTTCACTATTATGTGATTTATGAGTTATTATTATTAATTTGTAAGTATATGTTTGACTAATTGCTATGACATGTTCTTGGACTATTAAACTTGATTAAAGATATCCTTGGGCATACCTAAGTATGAGTTTTATGAATAATCAAACATGACTATTTGATTATAATTGTATGTGTGATTAGTACTGAGGAGTTTTGCTCTAAAAGATGATCAAGTAACTTATTTGACAATTATTAGTTTATGAAGTCATTTATTTTGCCAAGTTATGAGTTATTCGGATTCCATATTACTTTTGGATATGCACTTTGTTATGTGCTGTTAAGAAGATGATTTTTGCTACAATGGGCTATTTGATTATAAGAATTATTTGGAATGTTTGACCAAACTCATGAGGCAACCTACAATTTGTTATTTGTTTTGTTCGGCTTGGAACGTTCCTAAATGCTCATTCCGAATCATCGAGCTTGACTCATTCCGAATCGTCGAGTCTTTACTTTTGAATTATTTGTTGAAACGTTCCATCCGGCTCATTCTGAATCGTCGAGCCTGACTCATTCCGAATCGTCGAGTCTTTTTAGATCATTATACCGATAATGGCATATTCCACAAGGTATAATGGTGGGTGTAGGTTGCCAATGAGTCATGGGTTAAAGAATGATTTGAGCTTTGAAAGTATTGTGTTATAAAATAATGTTGATGCCCATGTAGCTAAAGCTAAAGTTTCTATTTTGGAGAACCTGTGTATGGTATGATGGAATTATATGACTTCGATACAGTTTGAAGATCGTGATTTGCACCTATTAATTACTATAAAGCTTATTGTCTTTTATTAAGGTTACTTGATCCGGGGTTGAGAAGAGTATCACTTACTGGGCATTAGCTCATTATTTGTATTTTCCTCATGTTTCAGAGTAGTTAAGGATATGTGAATAGTACGAGGCGCAAGTGGTGGGATCTTGAAGGTGACTTTTGAAACTATGAGACTTAGTCCTAGTATTGGAGCTTATCATGGATTTTTGCTTGTGTGGGATAATAGATTTGCCCCATTTGTATTTCTGGTAAATCATTATGCTTGGTTTTTGGTGCTTGTGATGCATTCTGGACATACTACTCTTGATTGTAAATATTTAATAGTGGTGAATTAATGAGTTTTTGGGAAAAACTAGTTCTTTATATTTTGACATTTTGGGTTGTGAAATTATGATGTGTTCAAGTGTACGTTGTTATGAAGGTTTCGAGAGGTATATATGTATGGTTAGGCTTCGTGTTGTTACAGATTTTCATATAACGGTACGACCGGGTCATGTCCTACAAATGGGGCTTGACAATAAGAGAGGGCAAAGAAGACAATTAAGTGATAATTTAATTTTGGAACGATTGTAATTAATATAGTTAACATATTAGATGAAGATATACACGGTAATAAATTGTAGGCTCATAAGGAAGCGTAAAATCGGGAGTCGTCTTCATCTACGTACGAGAAGAAACAGGATAGTTTGAACACCTGCATGGGGATAAATCACGCAGTGATGTCTGTGTGACTGGATGTTGTGCGCCATACATATATAAATTGTGTGCCATGTATAAAAGTTTGTCGTGTGCACATACATCACAGATTTAGGGCTAATTTAACTCGCAGTGTGATAAATAATTTCTAGTATTCTGTTTTGAAAAATATTAGCTTTGAGTATATATATTTTGTTCAATAAAAAAATGACATTGTAAGTGTTTTAGGTATTTTAATTTTGGCTGAAAAGTACTATAGCTACATATTCAATTTATTCAATCTACACATGTAAGTAGAAATGAGATTTTGGATAAGATAGTTGAATTACCGGATTCAGTCCGTGGAATGAGACATCTTGAGCAATGAGCCATGTCAAAAGAACTTAAAAGGGAAAGGAAAGTGTTGTGTTGAAATGATTCCAAAAATTGTAGGAATTTCACGCTCCAAAGCGAACTAAACCTTGGCCTCATGGTTATCTCTTGGTGCATCAGAAACTGTAAGTATCCCACGATCTAGTAAATCCCCTCCCCAGCTTGCAACCTAGACATCAGAAGACTATTCATTGTACTGTATGGCACACGTTTCTAATAAGTTTGCGACACATTTTTTTTAAGTATGGCACACGATTATTATAAGTACGTATGACATATATTAATTATAAGTATGGCACACGTTTATTATTAGTATGGCACACAGTTCTTTTAATTATGACACACGATTATAATAAGCATTGAAAAGATGTTATTTTTATTCGTGTCCGATCTACATGTCTACATGCATTCCTTGTCCACTTTGCTACTATGTACTTCGACACTATCATTTCAGTGTCCTCGTCCTTTAAATTCATAAGTTTTTCCTTGACATATTTTCACCTCGAACTCTTTCGCGTAATTGTCATGTTCGTCTAGATCAGTGTGCAAACAAAATGAATATCCCATTGATGAATACTTATTATTTTAATTTAGCTAAAAATAATAGTCTTAAAAATAAAATGTCGTAGTTATACAGTCTGTATATTCCTAATCAAAAAATAATATTTGTTTAATACATTTTAAAAATTACTTTATGCCCTAATTAAACTACTAATAATTATCAAGTTGCAGAAAATTCTAATAATATAACATATGGTGTATGTATTAATTCCGGCCCCACATTATTTATTTAAAACAAGTAATTAATTAAAAAAAATTACAATAGGAGAACAAGGTCGAATTGTTACTTAGCTTGTGGTATAGATTTTCTAGAGAAATTGAAAGTAGTCTTCAGATCCAAAGTGTTTAATTTGTATATCCAGTGTTTAATTTCAATATTTGATATACGGACCAAACTTATATTACGATATAACATAACTAAAAAGAGTTAAATACTAACTTAGTTTCGGATTATAGTAGTTTTTCAGTTCTAAATGACTTTTTGTGCTTAATTAGGTCCTCGACTTCGATGGTTTTACCAAATTGAGTCCTCGACGGTTAGAATCAAAGACTAAATTAAGAAAAGTCACTATAGTCAAGAACTAAATAGGGTAAAATCATAATAGTCGAAGACTAACTTGGGTAAAACTACTATAGTGAAGGACTAAATTTAATCTAAAAATATTCAAACCAATAATCTATTGAATTTAATCAAAATATAAAACTTGGTGAAGAATTCAAGTTTTAATTATGATAATGTCAAACTTTAAGCGTAACCAAATAAGTTATAGGGAAAAGTGTCAAATTGGCCCCCTAAGTGGTGTGGATAGTGCAATTAGGGCCCCTAACTGAAAAAAGCTCCATTCAAGCCCCTTAAACCGGCAAAAAAGTGCAATTGAGTCCTAAATGACTTGTTTATCAGGTTACTACTCCTTGGACTGAAATTAAGTGCAAAACTTTGTAATTTGTATCACATTTGGTCATAATGTCAAATTAATTTTTATTTTATAAATTATTTTAATAATTTTTAAATTTTTAAACAAAAAAAAACCAAAAAAAAAAAAACAAAACAAAAAAAGTCGGCAATCCCAGCTAGTGATTGCCGACTTTTTTTTTTCAAAAACATTATTTAAATAATTGTTTTTATATTATTAAAAAAGTTTTGTAAAATTATTTTAAATAATTTAAAAATAATTATTTTAAATAATTTTTAAAAAATAGAAAATTACATTTTTCGTCTCTAAAGGATAAGTGAGCACAAAAGAACGAAAAATGCAATGCCAACATATTCGTCCGTGAGTTATACTAAAATTGTAAATTTCGACCCTAATGTTTTATTAATAAATGCACAAAAAGTGCAACATCAATTATAACTTAGGAACGAAAAATGCGTATGGCCAACACTTGGGGACGAATTCTACAAATTAATTTGACAGTAGGACCAAATTATTAAACGGCCGGTGGCTGTTTTTTTATTTTTTAAAATTTTTATTTATAATAAATAATATTTTTAATAAATAAAAATATTTTTTGAACTGAAATAAATAAAAATATTTGTTTTGAAAAATAAAATAAAAAATGAAAAGTGTCAAATTAGCCCCCTAAACTGGGTGGATAGTGCAATTTAGCCCCCTAACTGAATTTGACCTGATAAACAAGTCATTTAGGACTCAATTGCACTTTTTTGCCGGTTTAGGGGGCTTAAATGGAGCTTTTTTCAGTTACGGGACCTAATTGCACTATCCATCCGACTTAGGGGGCCAATTTGACACTTTTCTCTAAGTTATATTTATATAAGTAAATGCAAGTAGAAAAGATAAAAGATAGTGATAAGTAAAAGAATATAATAATGAATAATATATAAGTAGATAATTGTAAGAATGTAGTTGTAGTGATATATAGTCAAATTAGATAATAAAAGTTATGTTTTCTAAGGTAATTGTAGTTGTTAGCTATGGACAAGTTTACCTCTTTGTGAGTTTTTGTGGGTTAAGGTAATTGCGAGTGATGAGTATATTGTAAATGACTCCAGAATATAGATCCAGAGTCTAAGAACTCGTAATCCAAAATGATGAATCTTGACTTAGTCTCATGGCTTATCTAGACCCAGTCATGTGGCCGGCCACCATAAATTTAATGTAGTTAGTTGAGTTGTTATTGTAAAAACTGTCATTGTCTTTAACCAAAACCAACATAATGTTGAAAAGTCCACCTTACCAACAACAACATTTAATATTGTTCCCAACCAGAAGCATTTTGTCATTATCTAACCTTTTTTTTTTTTTATCAATTGTCATTATCTAACCTTAATCTTTGAATTTTAATACCACAAATATGCATAATATAAATAATTCAAATTGGAATATGGCTAAAAAGTCTTGCGAGGCCAACTACTACAACATTTTATATGCATCCCAACAACAAGCGTTTTGTCATTATCTACCCCTAATCTTTGAATTTAAATACTACACATATATTTAATATTGGAGAAAGTTACATTTTTAGTTCATGAATTGTTACATTTTACTACACATTTTTAGTCTTTGAATTGTTCACTTTGTACGTAGCCTTTTTAGTTCCCGAATCAAATATTTGTTAAAATCTAATATTGTTTTAGAGTATGCACATCAGTGCATTTTATTTGATTTATTTTGGATGAAAAAATCAAGCTTGAGATTTGGGTTTAAACTAGTATGGATGCTCTTAGTACTATTGACCCTATTACAATAGGGTATTTGTTCTATCTGTTGTAACTGAAAGAGTCATCAAGGAGAGCCACAGATATGCCATTTGAGCACAAGGTGATTGACAATTAAAATCTAATGTTAGTTTGTAATAATTGATACATTAAAGGGACAATAATGTAAAAGTATAGCTAATGTTTTTCTCCCATGATAGCCTCAACTAGGGGTGGGCATTTCCGGTTTTTTTTTTTTTTTTTTTTTTGGGTTTCGGTTTTTCGGTTTTAGGAAAATGAAACCGTTCGGTATAACATTAGAGTTCGGTTCGATTTTGAAACAGTTTGGTTTCGGTTCATATTTACTTCGGTTCGATTTAAGCTCTTCAGATTTCAACATGTCTTAATTTCTCGAAGTATTATTTTATTAATATTAATAATAAACTTATTACAGAGTATTATTTTATTGATATTATTATATATTTTATATATTTTATTAATGTTAATAATATTATTAATATTAATACTGAACCTAACACATGAACCGATCGATTTTTCTTCGGTTCAGTTTTGTTCGGTTCGAGTAACCCGAACCGAAATGCCCAGCCCTAACCTCAACAATCATATATATCATTATTTAGTCCTTGAATTGTGTTCCAAGGTATGCTCTAGGTCAAACCGTCTTGTGAAATTTAGTTGACCGTACAAAAGTGAACAAAGAACACTGACTTTTAGCAATTTTTTAAAAAAGAATAGTGGTGTATTCTTAAAAAAAAATTCCACGATGGTATAATTGTAAATATTTAAATAAGAATTTGCGACCGTTTCTATAAAAAAAAAACAATCGCGATTCCAAAAAAACGCGAATAATTTCTACAACTGTTCCACTTAGAACAGTCGCGAAATCTACAATATACTTTTTTTAAGGAAAAAAAAAAAAGAAATATACTTTCCGCGGACATAAACGATCGCGGATAATTATATTTAAAATTATTGAATTTTCGAGATCTACCTTTGTGAGACTTTATTGAGCATAGTTTGTGAAGTGTGAACAGATCTCTCTCACAGTCTCGGTTAACGAAACCATACATTTTTTATCACTTATATTTTAATAGAATGAGAGTAAGAGAATTTCATCCAGTAATTCCGTCTTTATACATTACTCATCATTGTATGCAATTACAATCTTTATTATACGAATCAATGTTAGAAATATATTATTTCCAACAAGCAAGTGTTTGTCATTTCCCAAATCTTGAGCGCCTTGTCCTTAAAATGTGTATTCAATTGGTAAAGGTCCCAGCTGAGTTTGCAATAATTTCAAACATGAAGTCAATCGAATTGATTGGGTGTCGTCGTTCTGTGGTGGAATTCAAAAAGAACAACATGAGTAAGGGTATATTCAATTTAAAGTTTGAATGACTTTTGTAGACTTTTTAATATAAAAACGTTTTTAAAAGTCAATAATTAATGATTTAAAAAAAAATCTATAATTAATTATTTGTCCTATTAATTTTTATAGATTCATACAAAGTTGATAAAAATTTAAAGATTTTACAAAAGTCATTTAAAATGCATTGAAGGTGTAATAGATTTTATATTCTCCTAGTTATTTTCTGTGGCTAGGAGAATATATAGTGTAAATTTTTTCTTCCAAAACTTAGCATCCGAATAACTTTCGAACTACCTCAACTTCTCTCAAACTACCATTTCAAACCTGTTTAGCACCACATGTACTTTGTTCCAAAAAAATGAAAAAAAGCACTACATATACTTGGCTTTGAGGAACACAACACATTCAGAATAAAATAAAACAACATATATAGATTTGAGCTGTAAGATTAGATTCCCACTTAATATATTAACATTAATCTTTAGAATTAAGTTGCAGAAACATAAAATACTAAAAGTTAGTACAGTGCTGCCGGCCGGCCTCGTGCAATTAAAAATGCTTTAATTTCCGTCTTGAATTGCAATTATTGCACTTAGAGGCCGGCATAAGGCAAATTGGCAATTGAATACTAATAAGTGAGAAGAAGCTGAGAGAAGAATTGAAGAATGGCATGTGTTGCCGTAAATTCTCTTGTGAGGACGATTGAGCTTGAGTTCTTGCAACCTCTGCCTCGCCCAATCGTACAACAAAAGCAACTCATCCCTGGCAATGAAAAGTTGATCCAAAATCTCCACCAGAAGCTTGGAGATCTGATAGAGTTGTTGGATGAGAACAGGATGGATGGTATCCAAGCAATTAAAGACTTGGAAACAAAGTTCAAAGATGTGGCTTTCCGAGTGGAAGATGAAATTGAATTCCAAATCATACATCTTTATGAGATAGAGGAAAAGGAAGAGTTACTTGCAGGAATAGCAGGTCTTTTTGTGGAAAAACCAGAAGAAGCAGGAGAAACTGATGCCCAAAGAAGTTGGCATTCTTTCAAACTTGGTTGTATTTTGGAAGAAGCAATAAGAGACATTGATGCCATCCACAAAGAGTTGTCCAAAGTCAAGATGGAGTATGTCTCATCAGCTGCAGCTTCTACCACATGTTGTAGTGATGATGTGATGATGATGATGGCGGGGGATCACCAACACGCTTCGCACTCCCAACCCCTGCAGAGCAGCAGCATAATGGTGGGGAAAAACAATGACTTCCACATTGTAAAGGAGATGCTAATTCAGCATTCATCAAGGCAACGCGAAATTGTCTCCATTAAAGGTATGGGAGGCATCGGCAAGACAACCTTAGCTAGACGACTTTATGAAGATCCATCAGTTGCCGCCCGCTTTGACATCCGAGCTTGGGTTGTTGCCTCACAATATCATAATAAGTTACAAATCCTCACAGATCTTCTTAAGTCAACGGGCTGTATAGGTAGTGGCACTCAAGAGGATCAGCTAGCAGAACAAGTGTACAAAACACTGATGCATCAAAGGTACTTTGTTGTGATAGATGACATTTGGAGTGTCGAGGCTTGGGATTCCGTCAAAGCTTGCTTTCCAGATAATGGAAATGGCAGTCGAGTTTTGTTGACTACTCGCTCTGCAGAGGTTGCTACTATCATAGGCTCTAACAATGAATTTTCGCATCAAATGCAATTGTTAGAAGAAGGTGAGAGTTTGAATCTATTTCATGAAAAGACAAGCAAATCTCTGGGTTCTGGATTCAATATGATTGTGAGGCAGATTGTTAAGAAATGCAAAGGATTGCCTTTGGCAATTATTGTTGCTGCAGGTTTATTTTCCAAACTTCATACCCTAGATGAATGGAAGAATGTCGCGCAAGCTCTAAACTCATCTGCAACAACAACAACAACAATTGATGAAGAATGCTTCAGGATACTCTCATCCAGTTACAATCACTTGCCTCACAGTTTGAAGGCATGTTTTTTATATTTGAGCATTTTTCCGGAAGATGAAGAGATCTATGTTAAAAAAATTGTAAAATTATGGGTTGCCGAAGGACTTGTAAAGGCATCCAAGGATATGAGCTTTGATGCGGTGGCTAGAAGATACATTCAAGAACTCAAGGATAGGAACCTAATTCTTGTGAGTCAATCAAGTAGTTGTGGAAGAAAAATAAAGACATTTAGAATGCATGATTT
>NXFB01000670.1:8457-24729 GCA_002525835.2 Ipomoea batatas | reverse complement strand
GAAACTCACAGTTAACTCTAGTATATGTCGGCTCTGTCCATTCGAATACTTTGCTTTATTGCAGCTGTCTTAGCAACCGATTTACCCTTTCTTCGCTCTCTTAGCACACTCGGATCAAAGTTTTTCCCTCCAATTAAATTCTTTGACTTATACACATCCACAAGCGCCAAGTGTTCACGATTAAGCCTCGGAGGACCGTTGTCCCTCTTGCATTGGGATCAACTTGTGGTAGTTGTGCTCTAGCCCTTTTTCGGCTAGTGCTTGCTTCCTCATATTTCCTTTTCTTGGCTTGCTCGTTGGTTCTTCCCATTTCCTACAAAAAGCGGTAGTTGCATGAAAAATAAAGAAATGTAAGTCAGAACCCCACGCATAGGGAACCTAATGTTTTAGTGGTACATTTCTCAATCAAACATCATTCAATCATTGTTTTTTTTTCTTCAAATCTCTTCCTTCCTTTATCCTTGGAGTGGCGGATTCCTTCATTGGCCTCCATATGTTGGTGGATGGAATTGGTTAGCCACTTGTGCTTGAAACTGTTCAATCATTCTCGTGTTGTGCTCAATCCTCATCTTACCTTTTGCTATGGGCTTGTAGAAACGTCATTTGTTCTTGGTGCGATTGCATATGAAAGGCTCTTGTAGATTCCCAATCTATCATCACGGGTCCACCATGTTGAACGCCCTCACCACCTTGTTGTTGTTGCTCTTCAGTTCCTTCATCATCTTCTTCCTCTTCCCTATCACCAATTAGCGGGGCATCATCACCTCCCAAACTAAGGTTCATAGCAAAGATGTTTTGGACGGTAAATGCTTTCTCATCTCGGCTTCAACTTTATCACCCGCAAGATCCGCATCAAGCCCTAATCCTAGGCATAACTCCGTTACCAACAGTCCTATAAAAATNATAGAGATCCTAGGGTTGTAATCTGAGACTCTAGGACTTGATCAGTAGAAGTTAAGATGTTTAAGAGTTCTAAGAATGTGTGAATTCTAGGCCGCGCGGTGAGGACTCGTTTACTTGCTTTGTTTATGGTGCTTATGCTTTACAGGTTGTTGTTTGTTGCTGTGAGCTCGTTCTCATATGCTTTCTTGCGTGTTTGGTTTAGACCGACCGCAGTGTTCTCTTCGCCTTCTGTTAGTCTTCTCCCTCTGCTAGCGACCATGCCGCCACGTCGACGCGAGGACTACCCGGAGGTGCCCTTTGCAGAGCAGCTGGTGCAGAACCTCCAACAGTTGACCCAGATTACACAGCTTCTCGGGGATGCGATGGTTCATAATAACCAGCGCGGGCAGCCAGATTTGGTCCGGAGGGTGGCAGGGCAGCACCCGCCCTTCTTCGCTGGCGAGGAGGATCCCGTGGTCTTGGAGGAGTGGCTTCGTGCCTTTGACAAGATCCTCGAGGTAGTCGAGTGCCCACCAGGTCGCCAGGTCGAGATGGCGAGTTTTTATTTGAAGGAAGAGGCCGACTTGTGGTGGGTCCACGGCGGCCCGGCAATGAGGCAGGAGGCCGGTTTTGGCTGGGAGGTGTTCAAGGATCGTTTGAGAGCCCGCTTTTATCCAGCGCACGTCAAGGCGGCGATGCAGGAGGAGTTCTTGCATCTCACACAGGGGTCGAAGACGGTGCAGGAGTATCACCGGCGTTTCTTGGAGTTGGCTCGCTTCGCGCCGACGCTAGCCCCGACAGAGGAGACTCGGATCGAGCGGTTTATAGCCGGGTTGAACTTGGACACCCGTATGGCCCTGGTCGTGTTCAAGTTCCAGACGTTGAGCGAGGCCTACAGCAGCGCAGCTGACCACTATCGCGTGCTGTATATCCGTCAGGGGATCCAGGACCGCTCCAAGCGGCCAGCCGAGGGTGGAGCTTCAGACTCCAAGAGGTTCAGGCACAGGGGTTCTGGGATGCGAGCCGGTTTTCAGCGAGGAGGTGCTAGCCACAGCCGTGGAGCTCGCCCTAGCTCCGGGCAGAGTTCAGGGGGCGATGGAGCGCGCACCCGGCGCTACGACTGCAGGCGCTGTGGAAGGGACCACCCCGGTCGCGACTGCGAGGGGAGGTTGGTGGAGTGCTTCAATTGCGGGCTGCGAGGACACCGGGCCTTCGAGTGCACGGCGAAGAGAGGAGGGCCACCTCAGGCGAGATCGAGCGCAGCACAGGGAGCCCCAGCAGCGACCCGACCCTCTCGAGAGGCCGAGGGTAGTGGGGGCAGCCGGCCGAGTGGAGGCCGAGGACAGCACCAGCCGGCGGGACCGCAGCAAAGAAGGATTTTCGTGATGGGCCGCACGCAAGCTGAAGCCAATGGGCTTGAAGAAGGTAACCCTCAAGCTTAATCTTTCAATAAGTGGTTTAAGTGCTTTCCGAGCCTTTCGTTATATGTTTATAGTTAGTTGAACCCTTAAGTGAACCTTAGGCGACCCCTCGTTAGTTAGAAATCTTAGGATGCGTTTCGTTAAGTGGGTTGAAGAACCGACCTTGCGTTGGTGGTTGAGGAGTTCGTGAAGTCAAGTCAAAGGAACAAAACGGAAGAAGAAAGAAAAAGAGACCTAAGGACCTAGCCAATGTTCACAAGGGGACTCGAACCCGCGCCCTATGGTTAATAACAAAGGAATCACGCCATCCAGCTGTTTTGGTTCGTAGTCTTCCAATTGCAAGACTCTGCTTTTATTTCTAATGTTCAAGTGGTGACCACGCGGTTAGGGTGAGCGGATCGACGAGCTCCGTGGGAGCATTCCGCGAGCTCATGCGGAGCAACATAGCGGTGGAGCGCGTTCCGTCCAAGAGCTCCGCCGAGGAGAGCGTAACAGCGAAGCGGTCTGGAGTCTTCCGCGAGAGTGGTCCGCACGACCGAGGGTGCATGCGTCTTTTTCCAGTTCTGAGCGAGATATAACCCTAACCCTCCCCGTCTTTCCTCTCCGCTACATTCCTTCTCTGCTCCCCACAACCAGAGAGCAAACAGCAGCAGAACGCCCAGGTCCGTCGATCCCATCCGCCAAGTCCGCAACTTCTCTTCCGGCGACCGCAACAGCGCGCGCACATCCGTCAACCCGGTCCGCAAGCTTCCACAGGGGGTCCGCAGTTTGAGCATTATCGATCTAGTTCACGGCAGCCAAGTTCGATTCTCAACATCAACAAATGTCGCGAAGAAATCAAGCCGAGGTCGGAGAAGGCTCAAGCAACATTCGCTACAACATAATTGATGGTAAAGCTCTTGACCCGTCACACTTTTCGCCCGAAATTGTGAATATGCTTAATTTTCAAGGTTTATTAAACACGTTCTTGAGGATTGAAGATGTTGTGTATCCCAATTTGGTCAATCAGTTTTATCAAAATATGAAGCTTAAGACCACTAATCAGATGCCCGTGATCACTTCGATAGTGAAGGGCATAAGGATTTCGTTGGACCCGCCTAAGTTGGGTAGGCTGCTTAATTTACCGTTGGGAGGTGTTGATGAGTATGAGCGGAATGCGTGGGTTGAGACGCAAGAAGTGGGCTTCCGTGATTATCTGAGATACATGACAGGGCAGAACGAGAATCTTGCTTTGGATACTCGCCCCGACAAGCACAACCTGACGGGGGAGCAGAGGATCTTGACTTTATTGGTTGGGGAGAGTTTGTTGCCTAACCGGAACAACAGTCGACAGGTCACGGCAATCGAGTGTGCCTTTGCATACTTTCTGAAGCACCGAGTAAAGTTTGACTTGCCTACCTTGATGATCTTACACATGGATTTCTGCAAGACGAGCAAGAGGCGCAATCGGCCATATGGGATGATCTTGAGTTGGATATTTCAGCAAAAGAGAGTCAATGTGACTGGGGAGTTGGTCAAGCAGCCGGTTCACAGCGCGTTCAACGCGCCGAGTTTGCAGTTTTCTGGGTTGTTCCAGGTGGAGGGGAACGAGTACATCACCGCTCATGAGCTGAGCAGGATGCCAGCCGCCGAGGGCAGGGAGCTGATTGAGCGATATCACATCCCGCACAAGAGGTTGCGAGGTTTAGTTGGGGCCCAGCAAGCTGAGCAAGCTGGTGATGATGAGTCCGAAGAAGAGGCCGAAGAAGAAGAACCGATGGGGGAGGCCGACCGAGAGCACAGAAGGAAGGAGCAGCATGATCCGTTGGCTCCTACGCCACCAGTTGGCCCGGTACTCAGGCAATTGCAGGAGATGCAGCACGTGATGGAGGCAAGGTTCGATTCTCTGGATCTGAGGATGGAGCGTGGCTTCCAACGTTTGGGCTACATTGAGAATAAGCTTGGGATTGAAGTGCCACCAGAGTATCTGCCGTCGTACTAGCAGCAGTACCCTTACCCGTACCCTTATCCGTATCCACCCCACGGTCCAGGCAGTTCGTCTCAGGGAGGCTATCCAGGTTAGTTGTTAGTTTTCTCGTTAGTGTTAACACCGTAGTAAAACCCAGTAGTGTAGTTGAGTAGTTTTAGCTTATGTTGCTTTGCATGCTAGTTTAAGCTGGGTAAGTTATAGGCTTAGTACAGGTTTAGTTAGTTGCATGTTAGCATGTTTGGTGAGTTTAAGTTTGGTTGAGCAATCGTTTTTTTTTAAACCTTTCGTTGAATCTTCGTTTCCTTTGAACCGTTTCGTTTTCAAGTTCCCGTTAGCTTCGAGCTTCGGGGANTAGGCATAATTCCGTTACCAACAGTCCTATAAAAACGGATTGAACATTTGGCTTATTTTGAGAGGCAAGCAAATTCTTCACTTGGACTCCCAGGTTGACATCCGCTTCCTACTCCATACTCCACATGTAAAACAAATCTTGCCAGTAGTCCTTGTTTAAATTTGTTTTCATTCCCGACAAGTTGATTTCTAAATTAAGTCGGAATATTGCCTTCAGATGATTTATTCGGATCTTTCTTACCATCAAGTTGCTAGAGTTATACTCCGCATTATTCGTAATTTGGGTCGCGGCATCTCTATCGGAATCAAACTCCACATGGTACCTCCGGAAGTAAGGCATGCTTATCTCATCACGGGTATGTAACCCAAGTATCAAAGCTAGATCATCAACGGAGTAATTATATCTCTTCGCGAAAAGCACATAAGAAATGATCTTTCTGGCATTGTTTAGCTCTTTCTCTACTATGTTCAACGAAGCAAGAAACTCACAGTTAACTCTGGTATATGTCGCCTCTGTCCATTCGAATACTTTGCTTTATTGCGGCTGTCTTAGCAACCGATTTACCCTTTCTTCGCAACCGAATTCTCTTAGCACACTCGGATCAAAGTATTTTCCTCCAATTAAATTCTTTGACTTATACACATCCACAAGCGCCAGGTGTTCACGATTAAGCCTCAGAGGACCCTTGTCCCACTTGCATTGGGATCAACTTGTGGTGGTTGTGCTCTTGCCCTTGTTCGGCTAGTGCTTGCTTCCTCATAATTCCTTTTCTTGGCTTGCTCTTTGGTTCTTCCCATTTCCTACAAAAACCAGTAAGTCGCATGAAAAATAAAGAAATGTAAATCAGAACCCCACGCATACGGAACCTAATGTTTTAGTGGTACATTTCTCAAACAAACATCATTCAATCATTGTTTTTTCATTCTTCAAATCTCTTCCTTCCTTTGTCCTTGGAGTGGCGGATTCCTTCATTGGCCTCCATATGTTGGTGGATGGAATTGGTTAGCCAATTGTGCTTGAAACTGTTCAATCATTCTCGTGTTGTGCTCCACCGCTTCTCTTATCCGTGCAATTCCTCATCTTACCTTTTGCTATGGGCTTGTAGAAACGTCAATTGTTCTTGGTTCGATTGCATATGAAAGGCTCTTGTAGATTCCCAATCCATCATCACGGGTCCACCATGTTGAATGCCCTCTCCACCTTGTTGTTGTTGCTCTTCATTTCCAGAATCATCTTCTTCCTCTTCTTCCTCTTCCCTACCATCAATTAGCGGGGCATCATAGCAAAGATGTTTTGGACGGTAAATGCTTTCATCTCGGCTTCAACTTTCTCCCCCGCAAGATTCGCATCAAGCCCTAATCCTAGGCATAACTCCGTTTCCAACAGTCCTATTAAAACGGATTGAACATTTGTCTTATTTTGAGAGGCAAGCAAATTCTTCACTTGGACTCCCAGGTTGACATCCGCTTCATACTCTATACTCCACATGTAAAACAAATCTTGCCAGTAGGCCTTGTTTAAATTTGTTTTCATTCCCGACAAGTTGATTTCTAAATTAAGTCGGAATATTGCCTTCATATGATTTATTCGGATCTTTCTTGCCTTCAAGTTGCTAGAGTTATACTCCGCATCATTCGTAATATGGGTCGCGCCATCTCTATCGGAATCAAACTCCACATGGTACCTCCGGAAGTAAGGCATGCTTATCTTATCACGAGTATGTAACCCAAGTATCAAAGCTAGATCATCAACGGAGTAATTATATCTCTTCTCGAAAAGCACATAAGAAATGATCTTTCTGGCATTGTTTGGCTCTTTCTCTATGTTCAAGGAAGCAAGAAACTCACAGTTAACTCGGGTATATGTCGGCTCTCTCCATTCGAACACTTTGCTTTATTGCGGCTGTCTTAGCAACCGATTTACCCTTTCTTCGCAACCGAACTCTCTTAGCACACTCGGATCAAAGTATTTCCCTCCAATTAAATTCTTTCACTTATACACATCCACAAACGCCAGTTGTTCACGATTAAACCTCGGAGGACCTTTGTCCCTCTTGCATTGGGATCAATTTGTGGTGGTTGTGCTCTAGCCCTTGTTCGGCTAGTGCTTGCTTCCTCATAATTCCTTTTCTTGGCTTACTCTTTGGTTTTTCCCATTTCCTACAAAAAGCGGTAAGTTGCATGAAAAATAAAGAAATGTAAGTTAGAACCCCACGCATAGGGAACCTTATGTTTTAGTGGTACATTTCTGATGCGGCGCAACATAATGAAGATCCATTGAGAGTACCAATTGGGCCAATCACAAGGCCCAAGTCCAAACAATTAAAGCAACTCTTCATTGGTGATGTTCAAAGATGGTGGAAATCCAACTCAAGGATTTTAGTGCTAATTTTGGGATTTAAATTAGGCCCAAATCAGCCCTATTATTTGTGTTCATCATTATTTTAAATTGTTTGGCATGAAAGAGAAAACACTAGTTTGTATTTAGAAAGGATTCCTTAAATCCCTTTCTAAATAGGACTATATTTACTTGCTTTTTAGATTAGGTTTAGGACTCTTTTTCCAATTGTATTTAGGATTATAATGATGTCCCTATACCTATAAATAGGGCACAATCATATCAAGTTTAGAAAGGCTTTCATTCAATAAAATTCTTAAGTTTTTTCCTTTACACTTGTGTAAGAAACCTTATAGCTAATTGTGGACTCAATTAGTGGCTAGTCGTGGACTCAACTAGCAAATTGATTCATGGACTCGAATCAATCTTCCTTTCTTCAACCTTAGATTTAGGTTCGTGGACTCGTTCTTGAATCGAAGGAAACTAGATCCGACTCTAGTTGATTGAAGATTGCATCATCGAGGTACTTGAAGCTACAATGGGATTCTTCTAAGTCTTTGAGGATTCGAGACTAAGGGTTTCTTGTGAGGTCTAAGGTATTTAGATCCATCTCTATCCTTACTTTGGGAATTATCTTAGGACAATACTCCATCTTTATTTTGAACCTTGGACTAGGTTCATATCAATTTGGTATTCAGAGCCTAGGTTTATCTCATAATCATTACAAATTTTGTTCCCTAGGTTTCCTAGGATTTATTAAAAAAAAAAATACATCATTCCTATCTCACTTTTCTTGTCTTATATATATCACAAAACCCCAAAAAAAAAAATTCTTGCATTCTTGATTGTGTTCTTGAATCTTGACATTCGTTCTTGAGTTTCTTGAAAAATTATCTCAAAATAGTTTTTCAATTTTTCCACAACCAATATCAATGAAATCCCACACATCCCAAAATTGTTTGAAGAACTTGTGTTGATCCTCTTGGTCCGAATTTTTTTTTTTATTTTGTGAAATTTTCATTACTTATTTGGAGGATAATTATAAAAAAAAATCAAAAAAAAAAAGCAAAAAAAAAAAATCAAGAAAGTTTAAAAAAAAAAACAAAAGAAAAGAGNTAGGCAGCTGTTGTGCTAAGTTTTATCTATCTCAGCCTGTGTGAGGTTGGGGTGTCACAACTCTCCTCCTTGATCTGACCGAATTTTAAGTATCGAGACATCCTTCTCCACTTGAACTTGCCTTAGAAGGCTTGATAAGGCAACTTTTATCTCGCTTTTCTTGGTTAAGAACACGGTCCAGCTGAATCTTGTGTAGTCATCTACTACCACAAGAGTGTATTTCCTTCCTCTCATGCTGGGTGGATCTACTGGTCCAAATAAGTCCATATGGAGAAGACTTAAAGGTCTAGTAGATGATGTCTCGGCTTTGTGTAATACCCCGTATTTTCCTAACATTATTATTTTAATAAATATTTTCAAAAAGGGATTATTATTATTATTTTATATAAATCTAACTATTTTGTTATGGGCATTGGGTCAACTTATTTTTTTTTTATTTTACTACTTAAATCCCTAAGCCCAAATGTGATTATTTCGTAATGTTCTGAACCTAATTTTAGCCCAATTTTTTTTGGCCCATTTATATTTCTCTAATTTTTCTACCGTAACTATATCTGTTTTAACCCATAACAGTCTAACCAAAGATATTTTCCCTTACCCACCACAAAAATGTGACAATGTCACTTTCTATACCACATGTTTTCATCCTTATCTTATAAAAGATAATATATAAGCTTGATCTCCCATTTTTTTCCCACTTGGCCGAAATTTAGAGAGGAATAACAAGAGAGGAGAGAGAGAGTATTAGTCTTCATCTTCTTCCTTGAAGCTCAAGAATCCATAGCCAAATTCTCTTCACAAAGTCTTCAAGTAAAGGAGAGGATTTAGCTATTGGTGTTTAAAGGATTTGGAGGAAAATAGCCTCTCAAGTTTCTTATCAAGTGGCTAGAATCCCATTAAGTGTTGATGAGAGTTTTGGTCTTCAAGGGTAAGATTTCATGTTCACTAAAATTATATATTTTGCCCCAATATATATATAAGTATATTTTGATGATATATGATATGATATGATATCAAAATTATATGTTTTACAAATTATGTGCATAATAATGTTCATGTGATCACAAGTGCATTGCATAATATGTGTATGATTCTCGAATTGTCGAGAATTGATTTTTACGGGTCAAACCCGTGTGTTGAGTAAATGCTTGGCTTGGAATTTTGGTGTTATATACATATATGTATTAACAATGATATATTATTATGGAGTGAATTATATGTGGAGAAAAATATATTATTTGAGAAATATTTGGAGAAAATCTATTTATGAAGAAATGATATATTTTTTGGAAATTATATGTACATATTTGGTCTTGGAGGATAATGATATTTGGTGCCGGTGTGAGCCGGAAATCTCACAACTTACCTATTGGAATTATATTCATTATGAAGAATTAATTGATTGATTGTGTGGGTTGAATCCCCCAATTTGATTTTGGTTTGGCTTATGATGCCTATTGGTTATGTAGAGAGCTTAAAGACTCTCCACTTGGTATTTAATCGTCCTTGACAAATATGTTATTTTTGGAAAAGTATATCTCCACATTTTTTTTTGAAAAAGTATATTATGAGATAAATGATAAAAACCCAAGCCTATATTTTACGGGGTGAAATGGAACTTACTTAGCTTATGCTAATTTTGGGATATACACCCCTTTGTTTTTGTGTTAAAATGATTTTTGCATGTGAACATGAATAGGATGGAACTTGAGGTTTAGATCTACTCTATCTTAGAATAGACACCCTGGAAGTTTTAGCATTTTGAGAAATACCCGGTTGTATTGATTATTTCCATATGTAGTAAGTTAGACTTTGGATTGTTATTTGATGTTGTAAGTTTAGCCTTAGCGTTTGGGTATAGGAAAGATACCTAAGCGTGGCGGTAACACCCATTTTCTTTTGGTTAGATGTATAAGCTTCCGCAACATATTATTAGTGATTTTGTAATAAATTTAAGATGTGAAAATTGGGGTGTTACACTTTGGCTTTGAAAGAGGATTTGATCTGTTTGCAACGTTGACATGCCTTGCAAATCTTGTCCTTTCGAAACGTTACTTTAGGCAGTCCTTCCACCAGGTTCCTCTTAGTAAGCTTGTTGATGGTTTTGAAGTTCAGGTGACTAAGCTTACTATGCCAATCCCAGCATAAATCTTCTTTGCTCCTTGCTAGCATACATAGGGATGGTTTGGCAGAACTCCAATCCACTATGTACATGTTTCCTTTCCTTGTTGCTTCCAAGACGACTTCGAGAGATTCCTCTTGTATGATCCGGCATTTGCTTTTGGTGAAGATAACTTTGTAGCCTTTGTCACAGAATTGGCTTGTGCTTAGGAGGTTGAACTTGAGCCCTTCAACATATGATACCTCCTTGATCACCAATTCATTCTTATGAATCTCACCACACTAGTACAAAAAAGCACATACGCTACACCTGTAAAAGTGTTTTCGCTACACCTGTACATGTGTAGCGTATGGAGGTGACACTAAAAGTCCTTAACTTTCCGATACACCTGTAGAGGTGTAGCGTAAAGTATTTCTTTAATTAAAAAAATGACTTTACGCTACACCCGCTCTGGAGCCGGTGTAGCGTAAAGTAATTAAAAATATGACTTTCTGCTACACCCGCTCGAGCGGGTGTAGCCGAAAGTCATACGTTTTTTTAAAAACAAATTATATATATATATACTCTCTAATATACGAAGAAAACTAAAATACCCAAACTATATCAAAATACACTACAATACAAAAAAAATACATATAGCTATATAAATTATTGATTCTCACATTTTCTGTTCCTTGACAAAAGCAAAGTCAATCTACAGATGACACATCGAGCGGGTGTAGCGGAAAGTCATACGTTTTTTTTTAAAAAAAAATTTATATATATATATGTATATATACTCTCTAATATACGAAGAAAACTAAAATACCCAAACTATATCAAAATACACTACAATACAAACAAAATACATATAGCTATATAAATTATTGATTCTCACATTTTCTGTTCCTTGACAAAAGCAAAGTCAATCTACAGATGACACATCTAACACAAAAGCAAGAATTTTGAAAACACTATCTTAACATAAAGAGTAAATTATGGGTTTATTGTGCTCACGAATCATTAGCTTCATCCGGAGCATTTATTTGTGATTTGTATTATTCCAATGGAAGGCAAAAACAGAGCACTATACCGATCCGAGCATCTCTTCCAACCATCTGCACAACCTCTTGATCACTCTCCATTCCCATGGCCTTCATAACAACCATTATTGGAACCTACATACAAAAATCAAATTCACCTGTAAAGCTAACAATATCGGTAATAACATGAAATTACAAGACTAGGTGATTAGCAGTAGATATATATTGTCAACGCACTAGTACAAAATAACACATACACTACACCTATAAATGCCTTCCCGCTACACCTATATATATATATCTATATATATATATATATATATATATATATATATTACATAATCTTGGTTGGCAGGAGAAATTGCAAGAAAATAGAATTAGGGTGCAATGTCAGAGAGGAAAAGAAATTGAATATCCTACTAACATGTAGTAGTGTTTGTGTTTCCAAACAAATAAGAAGAAACCAAATAAAAATAATAATAATAATTTCAGGAAAATATTTAAACAACATAAATATACCTTCTCAATGTAAGAGCGAACCATGTTTTCAATGTCATGAACAATGCTTTCTGGTTCTATAATAGTTCAATGAAAAAAGAAAGGCCAAATATTTAGAAAAAAGAAATAAAACTGAAAACACACTCCAATATTTGAAGCAAATAGGAGGAAAACTCTAAACTCACCGACAGCAACTTTAGTAAGTCCAGGAAGTTCAATCAATGTCAAGTTCACAACTGCCAAAATAGAAAAGTAAGAATAACAAAACAGTAAGCTCATCACATCACATTATACTCCATAACAATTAAAACTTGATCAATTTCATTTCAAAGAGAGACAGGGGTAGAACTAAAAAGCAGATTAGCCAACTCCGCAATCGATACATAAAAAAATGAAGCCAAGAGTAAAGAAATTTGGTTAACTTGAATGCAAAGCATTAGATGGCAATTGAATTGTGCCAACTCAAAAATAGAGCAAAAGATCATACCATTAGGAGAATATATACTGAGATAAATAGGAACACTTGAGATTGCTTTAGTACGGCCTGTCTCACAATCAGTTTCATCTGAAATTTCCTTCCCCACAGCAGCTGAACAATTGTTAGATGATACTTAGCATTCAAGAAAACTCTGCACCTGGCCAAGGACAAAAAATGGACATGAAAGACACCTTACAACCATATCCAGCAACATATATAAAAATTGGATATGAAAGGCACCTTACTCTGTATCAATTTTCCAATAGGGTTTGAAAAGGAAGGAAACTTAGCATGCAGATTAAAAAGTCTCTATATGGATAATGGATTGAATCAGCTCCTAGAAAGTTGTTTGAGAAGTATTGAAGAAGAAGGGGTATCAGCCACAATCAAATCAGTCATAATTTTTATAAGCAATCTTTCCATTTTTATAGTGTATATATACTATATAGATGACAGTGTAGAATATGAGACACCTACAAAAGCCTAATGCTAATCTGTAAATTGAATGTGGAAAAGACGTTGATGGTGAACTATATAAAAGATTAGTGAACAAGCTGATTTACTTGCCACACATGCTACCAAACATTTTCTTTGGTATGAGCATAATTAGCTAGTTAATGTAATCCACCAAAGGAGAAAAACCATGATGCACTCTAGAGTATTTAGGTATCTAAAATTCTAAATAAAAGAAAGTGCATGTGCAATTTTAAAACATGGAGGTGTGATCTACATTATTGCAACAGAAGAATAGACCATCAGAGCAATAAATGAAAAGATGGATCAGAATTTTGTGTTTTCAAGGGGGACAAAGTAGAGGATTGCTCAGAGCTTCTATTGATTTTCTAATCAATTTCTATTAAGACTTTTCACAAACAAAATTTCCATTGGATGATAATGAGACCAGAGTACATGCAGAGAGGAAATCATCAAAATATGTTACAACCTTTCTCAATTTTCCCTCACGAGGAGCATGTTCTTTAAGCACCTCTAAGACTTCTAAATATGGTGATATGAAGCTATTCAGCAAAATTATATTCCCTGCCATAACATAAAGAGACAACTAAAAAAGAAATAATTGAAGATATTTATGGGAAACAGAGCCATTTCGATGCAAAAGCATGCCTCCCAAGTCTTGAGAAGAAACAAAAAAGAAAACTGCATTTGCTCAGAAAACATAAGAGCAGAAGCAATACTGCATAAGGCATTAACTAAGAAACACACACTATTTAAAAAAATAAAAATAGATAATACAGTATTAAGAATTGCAGTAGTGAGTACTTTACCAATAAACTAGTGTCACACTATTAAAAAATCTAAGAAAGCTTAGAATTTACAGTATTGCTAAACTATAAGGAAACAAAGTAATCAAACAATGACTTCTACAATCTCTACACTTATTCAACATTCATAAAAACAAGACATTAAAAAGGAACAATTGCTGAAAAATTAATAACTTGAACAAGGCAACAGATTCATGCTTATATACAGAAATTTAAGATTAAAAAAAAAACTGAGCCTAAAAAACAAAAAAAAACAAAGCATCAAATTAATAACTAAACAAATCTACAAACACATAAAGCTGAAATCAGATATTAAGTAGACATAATTTACGTTTTCAAATATAAAAAAAAAGTATACATAATTTACTTGGCGAAAGGCAAGGATCGCCTACGGTGGAGGCGAGCAAGAACGGAGAAAAGAGAGGCCGCCTATGAGGCCAGCGCCGATGGTGAAGCCTTTGATGACGGAGGCAGTATACACTCTCCAGAGCTTATAATAGTCCTGGATGGGGTACGACTCCAAGCTGAGCAGAGAGCAAGAGGAAGACGAGGATGGGAGGCTTGACCGCCGGCGAATGCAATGCGAGCAAGTGCGGTTGCGTTCTTCGCCCGCGAATGAGCTCGTGCATGTGCAGCGGCCTTGAGCTGAGTCCGCTGAATCTCCCGGAACATCGTCGTCCGACGGCATACCGGTAGTTCGGTTTTGATGCGAGAACACCGCGCCTAGCTCGCGAATCGGAACCTCTCTACGAATCTCTCTACAAAACTCGCGAATCGGAACCTCTCTACGAATCTCTCTACAAAACACCACGCGGCGGAATGGAGATGGAAATGATGATTAAAGGTCTGAGATTTGAAATGGAGATGGGAACGCGATGAAGTGTGGGAATGAATTAAAAATCTGAAACGCAATTGATGCAACAGCGAACGGAAATAGCGGACTGATTTTTCGCGAAGGAGGGAGGAGAAATTTTTGGTCGCATTTCGCGTAAGATGGATCAACTTTCCGCGGCACCCGTATCAGTAGGTGCCGCGGAAAGTGAATTATTAAAATAATAATTAACTTTTCGCGGCACCAGTTTGTTGTGGGTGCCGCGGAAAGTTACTTATTATTTTAATAATTTACTTTTTGCAGCACCCGACCTCTGTGGGTGCCGCGAAAAGTGGTGTCTTTTTTATATTTTGGGGAATGCGCTACACCTCTTTTAATAGGAGTAGTGTAAAGCTATACTTATATGGTCAATTTTGTAGTAGTGCCAACAGCCTTCTTGCATCCTTTCTTCTCGTTGTCGCCAAATGTCACCAAGGGACCTTCGATAGGATGGATGTTCTCTAGTAGTGTAAGGTTTCCCGTCATATGTCTCGAACATCCCTGGTGTCCTACAAGGAAATCAAGCAGATTTAGGTACCCAATCTTTGGGTCCTAGATGGTTAGTGAGTTTAGGCATCCATTTATACCTTGGGCCCATTACTCCAGGCCTAGGTTCAATGTAGCCATTATACGTTTGATAATTACAAGGGATGCTAGCGAAAACTCTAGGCCTTTTAGGTACATAGATCAGTTTGGGTTGAGGCCTTACCTCGAACATACGCACCATGCCCTTCATGGCATGTTTAGTCACGTGGTACCGCTGGAGCTGAGGTTTCTTCCACGGTTCGTAAACTTGTAACCAGTTCTCATCCGATGGGTAGTGTCTGCCTTCCCACATCCGTGAGTTCCTAACTCTATGGATCTCAGACCTTCCATATTTGCCTTGAGGCGCATTATATGGAATGTAGCTTCTTTTGTACTCGGAATGTCCTTGCGAGAGGTGACTAGATGATCTCTCGATTTGATTTACCCGGCCATTCTTCGTAGCTTTCCTATACTTTCCATTGTTGGTGTATAGGGACGGTTTATGAATAGCTACTCTGGTATTTTCGATTGGTACTTTATGACCCTTATTAGGTTTGGGTCGAGATCCTCCATTATTTGAAGTTCCCAAACCATCGATCTGCTTATCTCTCGAGAAACAGTTTTGACGGAACCCAAGACCGGTTCTGTCACTGGTAGGCCTGTGATCATTAACCATTTTCTCCATAACTTTGGAGGAATTAGTATATGATGCAATGACCTCTCTAAGATTAAACTCTCTGGTCTCTCGAGCTTTGCACTCTTCCTTAAGTCGGATTAATTCAGCTTCTAAATTGCTTACTTTGAGAGTTAGCTCTGAATTCTCTTTCAAGACATTCTTAAGCATCTCTCGTTCAGCAATTAGTTTGCTATTTTCCTCCAAGACTTTAGCATGAGTGCTATTAGCAATGTTGAGATCCCTTCTAAGCACTTCCATGGTCTCGAAGGGATCCTCATCGCTTCCAAAAGAAGAACAACGAGAAGTAGAAGTAGAGCAGCGAGATGTGGAAGTGGAGGTTACCTCATTGTCTATGGCCATTAAGCATTGGTCCTCCTCTTCTGTAGTGTATAAGCAGATGAGCCCCCTCTCATCCTCTAAGCTGTTGCTATCTTCGCTTGAGCTCGATGTCTCGGACTCCTCGACTACCTTCTCGAGTTCCTCAGCAACAAGCGCCTTCCTGCGCGAATGTGTCTTTGATGATCCTTTGAAGCCACCTTGTGTTCGCTTCGCCCTAGATTCCACCATTCTCTTGGAATCCTTGCCTTCTTGGCCTTGATACTTGCTTACTAGAGGGTAAGGGCATTCGGCCTTGAAATGTCCCGGTCTTCTACAGTTGTAGCATAGACCCTGATTTTCCTCCTCCATCCTTCTGGATGGATATCTCTCGTTTTTTCTTCTTGA
>NXFB01000669.1:27159-41231 GCA_002525835.2 Ipomoea batatas | reverse complement strand
ACATGCAAAGCGAGCGCTCTACCATATGAGCTACACCCCCTAATTCACTTTTCACTTTCTTGGTTATCAACATGGAGGTGCGGGTAATTTAACCGCGTGCTCCTCGCATACTAAGCGAGTGCTGTACCAAATGAGCTAAAACCTCCGTTAATAATAAATTGAAGGGGAATTAAATATATTCAAAAGTTATAAATATTATAATTAGGTGGGATCAATAGTACCATCACCACATCCTACTTTAAGGGTTTACAAGATGGAAGTGCATAGAATCAAATCTTGTACCTCTCCCATGCAAAGCGAATGCTCTACCATATGAGCTGCACCCCCATTAATAATAAAGTGAGGGAACATTAATGTTTTTTAAAAAGTGAGGGAGCACTCTTAATATATAAAAAGTATAAATTTTAATTTATAAATAAGCAAGCTTCACATCTTACTTCCTATGTTAATGAGATGTAGGTACAGAAAATTGAACCCATGCGCCTCACATGCAGAGTAAGCACTCTACAATATGAGCTACACCCCCTAATTAATAATAAAGTACGAAATCAACATTTATATTTAAAAGATTTAAATTGTTAAGTTATAATTTGTTATGATAAATTAATATTGTTGGACCATTTCTCTACCAGATGAGCTAAAATTTAAGCAAGTTAGACCATTAAAAAATATTGTAGCTTGGCCCAAAATAATATAACCCTCTAATTCACATCATACTTTCTAGGTTAAGAGGCCGGATGACGGTGCGAGGAGTCATGCCCCGTGCGATGCTCTCGCTTTCAAAGGGAGCGTTATACCATTTGAGCTTCACCACCTAATTCAACTCTAACTTTCTTTGTTATCAACATGGAGGTGCGGGGAATCGAACCCCGTGCCTCTCGCATGCGAAGCGAGCGCTGTACCAAATGAGCTACACCCCCGTTAATATTAAATTGAAGGCGAATTAAATATATTCAAAAGGTTTCCTAGGTTTTCCGATCATCTTCCTACGTTCTCTCCGGTTTTGGCCAGCGTTTTCTCTCCCTGGTCTTCTCAGGGGTGTCTTCCGCCTCACGCTTGTGTGTTGCATGGCTATTATGACGTCGAATGAAGGAGTTGCAGGCCTCACCGCCCGTTGGGCAGACATGGCACTTGAAGAAGAAGACGAGGCTTTCGAGCCGGTAGATTTGGACGACGTAGGTGCTGCTGATGGTAGTTACGCAACATGGCCAATGGTTGGACGCTTCTTGACCGATAAACTTATCAAGCTTGAGTACATGCGGCAGGTACTGGCTTCGGTATGGAAACCGGTGAAGGGTGTCCAAGTAACCGAACTTCAACCCAACCTATTCATGTTTGTCTTCTTCCATGAATCTGATCTGAGGTATGTTCTGGATGAAGGGTCGTGGGCGTTTGAGAATTGCACGTTGATCTGCCGACCAGTTGTTGACGGAGCTTTGCCCGGGGAGATCGCTTAAGACACCGTAGACATGTGGGTGCAATTGCATGATCTACCGATGGGTTACACGTCGAACACAATCCTCGAACATGTTGGTAATTTCCTTGGGACTTTCATAAAATATGATGAACGTTTCTTGGGAGCTCCGTGGCTGGATTTCTATCGCATCCGGGTGGCTATGTCGGTAAACAAACCGCTTAAGAGGCGCATGAAACTGATGAAGCGTGACAAAACATGGAGTTGGGTTTCGTTTAAATACGAACGACTACACAATTTTTGCTTCTACTGCGGGATGTTAGGCCATGTGCATCGTTTTTGCTTGAAGGCGAGGGAGGCGGTGGTTCCGGTCGAACAATATCCGTTCGGACCAGAATTGCTTGCGGGTTCGCGGCGTGGACCTCGGGGTGTTGGTGACAATTGGTTAGTGCCAGTTGGAGGGACACCGCGTTCGGATGATAGTCATGACCCAGGTTTGGGTGGTCGGGGATCGACGGTGGCTGGCCGAGTATCGCAGGCCGTGCCGGAGTCGGAGGTGGCGGTCGTGGCGGTAGCTAAACGCCGCCGAGAGGGTTCGGCTAGTGGTGTGAAGCGAAATGGAGGAGGCGGTTCTGATGTTGTCATGACCGAGGTTTCAAAAAACTTGCATGTGGCGGGTTCTGGTTCACAGGCCCGCCCCTCATCATGAGTACTCTCAGTTGGAACTGTCGTGGCTTGGGCAATCCACGAACAGTTCGTGAAGTGGCGTACCTAGTGTCCCGTAAGAAGCCTGAGTTTGTCTTCCTCATGGAAACCAAGGTGGGCCGGGAGCATGCTGAAAGGCTCCGTGTCAAGCTTGGTTTTGAAGGCTTGTTCTATGTTGATAGCGTTGATCGCAGTGGTGGTTTGGCATTGTTGTGGAGGAGGAATAACACCGCTAGGTTATTGAGTTTTTCGAAGAATCATGTTGACATTGAAGTATGTATGACAGGGCTAGGTGCATGGAGAATGACAAGATTCTATGGCTTCCTAGAGCGTGGTCGTAGGAGTGAGTCTTGGGATCTTCTGAGAGCTTTGGCAGGACGGTCTACCCTCCCTTGGGTAGTACTGGGTGATTTTAATGATCTTCTCTTTCAGCATGAAAAACGCGGAGGGAATCCACATCCTGATAATCTCTTACGAGGGTTTGGGGAAGCTTTAGATGACTGTGGATTGGCACAGATGCCTATGCAGGGTTATCATTTTACCTGGGAGAGAGGCAGAGGTACCACGGATTGGATGGAGGAGAGATTGGATAAGGTCTTGGCTCGTGCAGACTGGTGCAGCTCCCTACCTACTGCTACCGTTACTAATATCTCCACCCGCAATTCTGATCATTCGGCTATCTTTCTGGGGGTTAAGGAAAGCGGGAGGGTTCATAGTGGAGCGGGGAGACGTTTTCGGTTTGAGATGGCTTGGACTCATGATGAGGGTTGCAGAGAACAGATACAGGCTGCATGGCAGAAAGGGAGGAGTGCAGGTCTGTTGGACTGCCTCCGACACTGCGGTCAGAGATTGCTTAGTTGGGGTGGTGATCATTTTCACAAATTTGGTGAGAAGATCAAAACCCTACGACGGGAGCAATTGAGATTGAAAGGGCTGTTGAATCCGGCTTCCCTGGCCAGATATCAACAGATAGAAACTGATCTATGCCAACTGGAGGCTTAGGAGGATGCATTCTGGAGACAGCGGGCGAAGCAACATTGGTTGCAAGGAGCAGATGCAAACACTAAATTCTTCCACAGGTATGCCTCTGCCCGTAAGAAGAAAAATACTCTTACTAAGTTAAAGAATAGTTCTGGTGTGTGGGTGGAAGATGGTGATTTGAACTCTGTTGTGCTTAGTTATTTCCATGATATATTTGCATCAAATGTCTCTGCATCTTCTGTGGATTCTTTTGTTACATCTGTTACTACACGCGTCACACAACCCAGAATGAAAACCTGCTTAAACCCTTCGTGATGGAAGAAGTAAAAAGTACCCTGTTTTCTATGTTTCCTGACAAGGCCCCGGGGCCTGATGGTATGAACCCAGGGTTTTATCAGCACTATTGGGATGTGGTGGGAGGGGATGTCTGTGATTTTGTGTTGAATTGTCTGAATACCCGCTCCTTCCCGGATGGCCTAAACAACACTAATGTGGTTCTCATTCCGAAGAAAAAATGCCCAGAGATGGTCTCTGATCTACGGCCCATTGCCCTGTGCAATGTGGTCTATAAGATCATGGCCAAAATGATTGCTAATAGAATGAAACCTTTGCTGGGGGAAGTCATATTTGCATCCCAGAGTGCTTTCATTCCCAATAGACTTATTACAGACAACATTCTCATAGCTGCAGAGGTGGGTCACTATCTGAATAGGAAACAATGTGGTGTGGTGGGGTGGGGTGCGCTAAAGCTAGATATGGCTAAAGCGTATGACCGAACGGAGTGGTCTTTTCTTCACCGAATGTTGCTGGCTCTGGGTTTTGCTGCTGAATGGGTGGATTTGATCATGCTGTGTGTAACTTCGGTTTCATATAATTTCTTGGTGAATGGTGAAAGTGTTGGTCAGGTAAATCCTACGCGAGGAATCAGGCAAGGAGACCCTCTCTCCCCATATCTATTTATTATCTGTGCTGAAGGCCTCTCACTACTGCTGCAACAGGCTGAGGCACGGGGCGATTTTCATGGGTGCAGAGTTGCGAGGGGTGCTCCGCCTATTTCACATCTATTCTTTGCAGATGATAGCCTTCTGTTCTTTAAGTCTAACGCATAGGAGGCAGAAGCTGTAAGACAGTGTCTTATTCAGTATGAAAACATGTCGGGACAGGCTGTCAATTTTCATAAGTCAAGTGTTTGCTTTAGTAGGAACACTCCACAGGCTGCCAGAATTGAAGTGGCTGCTGTGTTGGGGGTAGTTCAGGCTCATAATTTTGGAAAATATCTAGGCCTCCCATCTTTTATTGGAAGAGAGAAAAAGGTTGTATTCTCATACATTGAGGATAAGATCAAGCAGAGGATTGGTTCATGGAATAAAAGGTTGATCTCGCAGACAGGAAAAGAAGTTCTCCTCAAGAGTGTTGCTCAGTCAATGCCTACATTTTCTATGAGTGTTTTTCTGCTGCCTGCTTCGGTCTGTTTATCTATTGAGAGAGTTATGAACAGGTATTGGTGGGGTGCTGGGGATCAAAGAGGAATTCATTGGAAGGCCTGTGATCGCTTGTGTATTCCCAAGAAGTATGGTGGATTGGGGTTTAAGGATTTGAGGGCTTTTAACCTGGCTATGCTGGGTAAACAAGCCTGGAGATTCCTAACTCAGCCTCAATCACTGGTGGCAATAATTTATAAAGCCAGGTATTTCCCCAAATCCTCATTTATTGATGCCTCTCTGGGTAGTAACCCAAGTTTCTGCTAGAGGAGTATCATGGCTGCCCATGAGCTAGTTTGTAGTGGTGTGAGGAGGAGAATTGGAGATGGAACGTCCACGCTCATATGGGGCCATCCCTGGCTGCCAGATGAGTCTGGACCTATGATTCAGACCCCCATGCCTGCGGAGCTTGATGGTTCATTGGTTTCTGGGCTTATTGACCCCAACTCAGGTACCTGGGATCTCTCTATTTTACAGGAGATTTTTTCCACATCGGATGTTGCTCGCATCCGGAGGGTCCCGATTAATTTACATTATGAAGATTCATGGTTTTGGTACGGGGATCCTAGAGGGTGTTATACGGTAAAAGAGGGCTATAGATGCATTATTGGAGAGGTTGTATGAGCTACGCCCCCTAATTCATAATAAAGTACGGAATCAACATTTATATTTAAAAGCTATAAGTTGTTAAGTTATAATTTGTTAAGATAGATTAATCAAGTTTGACCATATCTCAACCATATGAGCTATAATCCCTAATTAATTAACACTCCGTAATAAAGTGAGAAAATATCAATTATATATATTTAAAAGGTATAAATTATAGGTTATATAATTTTTAAATATAATTTAAGCAAGTTGGACCATCTAAAAAATATAGAGATTAGGCTTGGCGTTTATTGACCATCTAAATGTATATGTTGGCCCAAAATAATATAACCCCTTTATTCAAATCTTACTTTCTAGGTTATCAAGATGGAGGTGCGGGGAATCGAACCCCGTGCCTCTCACATGCAAAGCGAGCGCTCTACCATATGAGCTACACCGCCTAATTCACTTTTCACTTTCTTGGTTATCAACATGGAGGTGTGGGCAATTTAACCGCGTGCTCCTCGCATACTAAGCGAGCGTTGTACCAAATGAGCTAAAACCTCCGTTAATAATAAATTGAAGGGGAATTAAATATATTCAAAAGTTATAAATTATTATAATTGGGTGGGATCAACAGTACCATCACCACATCCTACTTTAAGGGTTTACATCAAGATGGAAGTGCATAGAATCAAATCTTGTACCTCTCCCATGCAAAGCGGATGCTCTACCATATGAGCTGCACCCCCATTAATAATAAAGTGAGGGAACATTAATGTTTTTTAAAAAGTGAGGGAGCACTCTTAATATATAAAAAGTATAAATTTTAATTTATAAATAAGCAAGCTTCACATCTTACTTCCTATGTTAATGAGAGGTAGGTACAGAAAATTGAACCCATGCACCTCACATGCAGAGTAAGCACTCTACAGTATGAGCTACACCCCCTAATCAATAATAAATTACGAAATCAACATTTATATTTAAAAGATATAAATTGTTAAGTTATAATTTGTTATGATAAACTAATAAAGTTGGACCATTTCTCTACCAGATGAGCTATAATTTAAGCAAGTTAGACCATTAAAAAATATTATAGGCTGGCCCAAAATAATATTAACCCCCTAATTCACATCATAGTTTCTAGGTTAAGAGGCCGGACGGTGGTGTGGGGAATCATGCCCCGTGCGCTCCTCTCGCTTTCCAAAGGGAGCGTTATACCATTTGAGCTACACCCCCTAATTCACCTTTCACTTACTTTGTTATCAACATGGAGGTGCGGGGAATCGAACCCCGTGCCTCTCGCATGCGAAGCGAGCGCTCTACNGTTATAATTTGTTATGATAAATTAATAAAGTTGGACCATTTCTCTACCAGAAGAACTATAACTTAAGCAAGTTAGACCATTAAAAAATATTGTAGGTTGGCCCAAAATAATATAACCCCCTAATTCACATCATGAATCATGCCCCGTGCGCTCCTGTCACTTTCAAAGCGAGCGTTATACCATTTGAGCTACACCCCCTAATTCACCTTTCACTTTCTTTGTTATCAATAATGGAGGTGCGGGGAATCGAACCCCGTGCCTCTCGCATGCGAAGCGAGCGCTCTACCAAATGAGCTACACCCCCGTTAATATAAAATTGAAGGGGAATTAAATATATTCAACAGGTATAAATTATTATAATTTAAAAATGTGTTAATAATCTATTTTATGGGTGGGTTAAACACTACCCACACCACATCCTACTTAAAGGGTTTACAAGATGGAAGTGAATGGAATGAAACCATGTACCTCTCTAATGGAAAGCGAGTGCTATAACACATGAGCTACACCCCCATTAATAATAACGTCAGGAAACACTAATGTTATCTAAATGGTGAGGAAGCACTAATAGTATATAAAAACTATAAATTTTAATTTATAGTTAAGCAAGTTCCACATCTAACTTCATATATTGATGAGATGTGGGTACAAGAAATTTAACCCATGCACCTAACACGAAGAGTAAGCACTCCACCACATGAGCTACGCCCCCTAATTAATATTAAAGTACGGAATCAACATTTATATTTAAAAGCTATAAGGTATTAAGTTATAATTTGTTAAGATAGATTAATCAAGTTTGACCATCTCTCAACCATATGAGCTATAATCCCTAATTAATTAACACTCCGTAATAAAGTGAGAAAATATCAATTATATTTAAAAGGTATAAATTATAGGTTATATAATTTTTAAATATAATTTAATCAAGTTGGACCATCTAAAAAATATAGAGATTAGGCTTGGCGTTTATTGACCATCTAAATGTATATGTTGGCCAAAAATAATATATATAATCCGTGCCTCTCGCATGCATAGTGTGACACCCCAACTTTTCACAAGCTGAGATAGTTAAAACTTAACACAGAAGCTGCCTATCTCAACCATAAAACATAACATAGCGGAAGCGAATTTAAAACCTAAGGGGCATCATGCCACATCTAGGTAAGTAAACACAGCCTAGATGCACATGCTAACCAAAACTGAAACCAAACAATATATAAATCCTCAAACATATCCAAAAGGATCCAAAATCTAAAACAAGAGTATATAGGATCTCATAGCGGCACACAGGCCCAAAGCATAAGTCTAAAAGCATAACAAACTAGTCTAGCCTCCTCATACGGGTATATCTCTATCGCGCTCACGCTTAGACTTTATTGCGAACCTGAAAAACACACAAGGAACCATTAGCAAAAGACTGCTAAGTAACCACCATTCACACCCGCAAGGAAGTATAGATATATATAAGTTTGTAAACAGGTTTACACACCCATATAGAATATACACACCAACGAACGATTCAAGGTTAAATCAGATACTCAACAACAATAAGCTGAAAGAATATATAAACCAAGACTTCTCATCAATTCCACGATCCAACCAAATCACAAACTCAACTGAATACTATTAAGAAACAACCAAACTAGAATATGTCCAAGAATAACCAACATCAACAAGATATAATACAACTCAAGAGTCAACAAAGAACCAAACAGACCTCAACCCAAGGATAACACTACTACAAAAAAATGATACTACGTCGCCCAATCAACGTCGGTTTTTGAAAAACCGACGTTGTATGTCAATAAAATAAAGCAAAAATAATATATATTATTTACGACGTCGGTTTATGGCAAAAACCGACGTCGTAAATATTTTTTTTAAATACTAAGACATACGACGTCGGTTTTAGCTAAAACCGACGTCGTATGTTTTAATTTTTGAAAAAAAAATAATTAAAGACATACGACTTAGGTTCTACATAAAACCGACGTCGTATGTTTTATTTTTATTTTTAAAAATACTAATTAAAGACATACGACGTCGGTTCTACATCAAACCGACGTCGTATGTTTTATTTTTATTTTTAAAAAAATAATTAAAGACATACGACGTCGGTTCTACATAAAACCGACGTCGTATGTTTTAAATAATTATTTTTAAAAATATTAAAGCCAAAATCCCCTAAATTTCAACCCAATCTCTGAAATTTTCAAGCCAAAATCCTTATTTTCCTATAAAATAATTCCTTATATCTCTAATAAAATAATTCCTTATTTCTCTTTGTAAAACAGATCCCCTTCTCTCAGTTTATATTCGCAAATATCCTCCTCACGTCAAAATCCCCTTCTCACGCCAAAATCCTGGGAAGCAAATCCCCTTCTCGCACCTTGTAGATCGGACGAAGCAAACCAAACCAAAAAATCAACAGCCGCACCTTGTAGATCCGACGAAGCAAACCAAATCTCTCTCTTGTTTAGCCGAAGCCGAGCAAATCGACAACCCTCCCCTTTCTTCCTTCCGTAGACGAGGCAAAATCAGCAGATTGGGGCAGGCGGCTGGCGAGGCTTCCTCCGGAGACCCTTGTCCAACTCGGCCTTCATCCCCTTCCCTTTCCTTTCTTCTCGACCAGCAGCAGCAAAGGATGGTAGTGGTTGCAGCTCCAGCGACGAGATTTCCGGTGGCGGCCTCTAGCTACGGTAAGCAGGGCAGTCCGGCGTAGGTAGCTTCCCGGCGAAGGGCGTGCGTCTGTGGTGGTATGCAGCAGTGAAAGAGGTAACCGCCACGGGATGAAGCATAATCTTTGTTGTTATTAAACCTAAATGATTAATGATGAAGCATATGTTGTTGGTGTTGAAGATGGCATGAAATGGTGAAGAATACGAATTTGGAAGCCACGGGAACCGCTAAAAGCTTCTGTTCCAGTTTTCATGTTTTTTACAGTTTTTTTTTTTTAATTAAAACCAGAAACGGCGTCGGTTATTTGTAAAAACCGATGCCAAATGTCTATTAAAAAAATTAAAACTCGACATACGGCGTCAGTTTTATTAAAGACCGATACCGTATCTCTATTTAAAAAAAAAAAAACAACATACAACGTCGGTTTTTTGACTAAAAACCAACGTCGTATGTATTTATTTAAAAAAATAAAAATAATATACGACGTCGGTTTTTTATATAATTTATTTATAACGTCTGCTAAAACTACGTCGAAAAAAAACTGACGTCATATGTCCAAAATAACCGACGTTAAAAGATGTTTTTGTAGTAGTGTAAGCACCAAGACCTCAACTTCCAATCCCGAGCACCAACTCTCACACCAAACACCAAGCCCGAAAGTTAGAAGTCAGTTACACAGGGTAAAAACCCAATCACAGGGACCGAAGTCCAATCACAGGGACCAAAGTCCAATCACAGGGGCAAGAGCCCAATCACAGGGACCGGAGTCCAATCACACGGGTAAAAACCCAATCACANAGTTCTTCAAATTTTTACGGTTCGTGACCGGGACGTACGATCGCAGCTTATTACTACTGTCCTTACTTATAATAATTCTTTTGAGGCATCGGGAGATCATTTCATGAATGTCATAGACTTAAGGAAATATTTTTCGAACCTTAGTCTTACGGAAAATGCCGAGGGGTTACATGCAGAGCCACGGTTTACGTCCTTGGCTAGACGCATCATACCTTGGTTTTGATTCAACCATATTCTTTGGTAGTGGGTAGAAAGCATTTTGGTACCCACGTGTTCTTCCAGGTAAGCTTGTCGTTTCTCCGTTTCGGTTTTGGTTTCGTCTTCGATTTGACCTTTGCCCTTTCATCGTCATCAGCTCCTTCTTTTGCTTTTTCCTTGTCATCCTTCTTGTCTTGTCCTTCGAATCTCAGGGTGATTTCTCCTGAACAAACATCTATTCGTGCGCGACAAGTAGCCAGAAATGGTCTTCCAAGAATTAAGGATTCATGGGGATCATCATCTCCCATCTTACAGACAATAAAATCGATAGGCACAAGAAATTTTCCTATTCTTACTATAACATCTTCCGCCAAGCCTTCAGGATACCGGGTGGTTACGTCAGCTAAACGTAGAGTCAGCCTCGTCGGTTTCAAACATGGTAGGTTCAATTTTTCAAAAAGATTTAAAGACATGACATTGATAGAAGCACCAAGATCAGCAAGAGCGTTTCTAGGTTCCATGTTCTGTATAGAACATGGGATCAATAAAGCTCCAGGGTCACCCTTCTTTCTGGGGTTTCCCTCAGTCAAACAAGCCGAAGATTCTTGGCTTAAAGATGTAAAATTATCACTAATGTCATTCTCAAACAACTCACAGCATTCTTCTCGAGCTGTTTCTTTTCCTTCTGAGCTTTTGATGTTGTATCTTGGTAGTTCCTTTTCTTTCGGGCATTCTTCCGAAGTGGTTTCCTTCTTGCGTTCCTTCATGGATATAGTGCATGCACTGTTTGCATTTTTCAACTCAAGATTAAGACTACAAGAGGTAGCCTTGTTTCTTCGGTCGTCTACCTTACATTGGCAAGTTCCACATATAGCATCCATTGGATCACATTTCTTATGTGTTTCTTCTTTGGCATCAATGGCGTTGACTCTCTCTTTCGGGTTGTTTTCAGTGTTACTCCGGAGTTGTCCGTAGTGTCGATCCGACATCATCTTAAACATCTGAGAGATTTGATTCTCGATCGTCTTAAGTGTAGCCTTAGACTCTTGTCGAAGACTACAAATTTCTTGCCTAATCTCTTGAGTAATTTCTTGTTTCAGATTTGCCCGATCATTTTTGAGTTCCATGATCGTCCTTGTAAGTCTTTCATCTACCTCACGGATATCATCCCTTCTTTGTTGAGTAAAATCAAGTTGAGAGTCGTATTGCGGCCTGAACTGAGTCATTTGATTTCCATTTCCTTGGTTTTGATTGTACATCAATTGGTTCTTATCAGTCTGTCCATAATTGTATTGTCTTTGCGCTTGATATCCATCGTTATGGCTACTGTTCCAACCCTCTCCCTATTTCCAATAGTTGTTTGATCTTTGGTTTTGTCCATAAGCATTGAAGTTGGAGTTCCTTTGATAGTCTACAGCCTCGACTTGTTCAGATGCGGACGTAGAAGTACAAATATTGGTGTCATGAGGTGTAACCCCCACCTATCCCGATAATTTTTGAGTTCGCGGAATATTTTTTTTTTTATGATATTTATGAAATGAACCCAGGTATCTTCTGAGAATTTAATTCTTAAGGATAGTTATTAATAAGTTACGAACTACGTACCAGGCACGAACCGTGAAAATTTTAAGGACGCATATTTGATTCAAATTTCCGTAGGAAATGGATTATTAGTGTAACCCCTCAGCTTTTCCGTAAGACTAAGGTTCGAAAAATATTTCCTTAGGCTATGACATTCATGAAATGGTCCCTCGAGGCTTCAAAAGAATTTTTTTTAAGGAAGTATAGTTGTTATTAAGTTGCGATCGTTCGTGCCGGTCACGAACCGTAAAATTTTAGGAGTTGGTATTCGGACCCGATTATCCTAGGAAATGGATTATTAGACACCATACTATTATTCTTGAATTTCCTATTCAATTAAATCAGCTCATAGCAGCGAAAATTTAATTTGATCGTACATCGCTAAATTTCGCGGTGTACCGAACCTAGCCCAATTTTGAGGGTTAGTCTGGAATAAATTTTTAGTTTCGGAAATTATTCTATCTGGATTATTTTCCACCGAAACATTATCTGTTTGGACCCCAACTGATAAGGTTGGAAGATATTTTATTATTTTATTATTTTTTTCCCTACCCCATAAAGTATTCTTACCTCAAAAGGGAGAATGCAAAAGCCAATTTATTCCTCTTGTTTCCCTTCTTCTTCTTCCCATGGCTGATTTCCCACGAGAGAGAAAGGGAGAGCAAGTTCATCTCCTTCACCATTTTCCTCCATTAAAACCATAGCCAAGCTTGTACACAACTCTCCAATTTGTTCGGTAAGATTCCAATTTTATTCGGTAAAAAGCTTTGTATTCCTTCCTAAATCATGAATCTAAGCTTAGTTTCTTTGTATTTGTTGTTATGGTGTTGATTTTGATCCTAGGATTTTAAGGTGAATTTGGGAAAAATCCAAGAGTCTACGGTATTAGTACACTCCCGGAAGGTAAGAAATCCCTTAAGTCGGTTTAGTTACTTGAAAGTGGACAATTGCTAGTAAATGATGAGATTAGGAGTTTTATGAATATGTTTTTATACATGATTATGGTTTTATATGCATGTACCTATTATATTTATGCCCATATAGGCTTATACTTGTGAAAATATTGACAAGAAATTAAGATAGTCTCTGGCAGTGACTTTCGAGATTTATTGGGAAATATTGGTAAGGTATTGTAACCCCTCGTCATTCCGGATCAGATTAAGGTTCGAAAAATATGTCCTTAAGTTAAGACATACCTGAGATGAGTGACCGANCGCAACGTCTTGGTGATGGCCGGGGGTCATCTAAGGAGTAACAGCGGGTGGTTGCACAGCAGAACACAAGAATCAGAGTGGTGTAGCGGTGTGGTTCTTGGGTGTGGAGTTGGAGGGCTTAGGTTCGAACCCGGGAGTAAGCACTCTGTTTAAGGTAATGTTTTGGTTAACAAGAGAGGCAGAGATGATAGAGAACGGATGATGCTCTCGTATACCATATATGTGTTACTGTAACACCTCGTCTTTTCCGATAAGTTTGAAGTTCGGAAAATATATCTTTAAGCCATGATATTCATAAGATGATCTCCCGTTACGTCAAAAGAATTTTTACAAGGAAATATAGTTGTTATTAAGCTGCGATCTACGTACCGGTCACGAACCGTAATAATTTTAGGAACTAGTATTCGAACTCGTTTGACCTAAGAAATGGATTTTTAGACACCCTACTATTATTCTGGAATTTCCTATTTTATTAGAATAGCCCATAGCAGTCAAAATTTATTTGGTGATCGTACATCGCGAGATTTCGCAGGATACCGAACCTAGCCCAATTTGGAGTTTTAGACTGGAATTAATTTTTGGGTTCGAAAATTATTTGAATTGAATTAGTTTCTACCGGGAATTTATCTGATTTAATCCCAAGCAGTCTAAGTTGAGATATTTTAGATTATTTTATTCATTTTTTTTGTTAGATCTTATCCTAAAGGGAGTGGACTAGTCAACCATTGACCAAGACCATAAAAAGCCATTTCTTCCCCATTTTTTTTGTGTGTTGGCCGAAATTCTTCAAGAGAGAGAGAAAGGGGATTTTCTTCATCTTCAACCAAGCTTTAAGAACTCCATAGCCAATTTTCTTCATAGCTTCATCAAAGATTCGGTAAATCTTTGTTATTATCCGATAGATAGTTTTATATTCTTCTCTAGATTCATAATCTAAGTTTAGATTTCTTAAATTGTGTTGTTATGGTGTTGGATTCTAGCCTAGGGTTTCAAGAAGAATTTGGGGGAAATCACTCAAAGACTTTTCTAAGGACTTTAGTAGCTATTTGAGGTAAGGAATTCCCTATTGTCACTTGAAATTAGGTAAATAAATGTTATAT
>NXFB01000668.1:20979-33568 GCA_002525835.2 Ipomoea batatas | reverse complement strand
TATTTATGGGATATTCTGAGAAAAGCAAAGCCTTTCGAGTATTGAACAAGCGAACAATGGTAATTGAGGAATCAATACATGTAGTTTTTGATGAAATATCAAAGGAAAACATAACAGCCTCTGAGGAACAAGTTGACAAGGATAGCATGGACAAAGTCCGTGATGAGCATTCCGAAGGGTCAGAATCCGAAGAAGACGACTATCCACTCTTTCCGAATCTTCAACCGAATATACCATTTCAAGCCGAAGTGTTACAAGGTGATGAAAATGAGGTGATATGTCAACAAGGAGCAAGCAATCAAGATGAACCGTCCATAGATGAAGGAGCACCTCCAACTACCTTTCAACCAGATCTAAAATGGTTACGAAATCATCCTCAAGATCAAATCATCGGTGATGTGCATGATAATGTGAGAACTCGTGCATCCATTCGGGAATGCATGATGGCGTGTTTTATATCTCAAATCGAACCCAAGACCGTGGAGGAAGCTCTAAGTGACTCGGACTGGGTCATTGCCATGCAAGATGAACTACATCAGTTTGAAAGAAATGATGTATGGGAATTGGTTTCACGACCAACTCATCAAAATGTTATTGGAACTAAATGGGTATTCAGAAACAAGATGAATAAACAAGGAGTCATTGTTAGGAACAAGGCTCGGTTAGTAGCAAAAGGATATTGTCAAGAAGAAGGAATAGATTTTGATGAAACCTTCGCTCCTGTGGCCAGACTCGAAGCTATAAGGATTTTTCTAGCTTATGCTGCATGGAAGGACTTTAAAGTTTATCAAATGGATGTAAAAAGTGCTTTTCTGAATGGCCTATTAGAAGAGGAAGTTTATGTTGAGCAGCCCCCAGGATTCATATCTGATGTTGGAATGGATAAAGTATATAAGCTCAAGAAGGCTCTATACGCCTTAAAACAAGCTCCAAGAGCTTGGTACGATACCTTGTCATGCTTTCTGATAAATTGTGGCTTCACAAAAGGAATTGTTGATAAAACTCTCTTCAGAATCAAGGATGGAGAACATATCCTACTGGTACAAATTTATGTTGATGATATTATTTTCGGAAGTACCGACTCGGATCTATGTGAAAAATTCTCGAAACTCATGCAAGGAAAATTTGAGATGAGCATGATGGGAGAACTAAACTACTTCTTAGGTCTACAAGTCAAGCAGGAACAAAATGGAATATTCATTAATCAGGCAAAGTATACGAAGGATCTGATTAAGAAGTTCGGTGTTGATGGGAAATCTTCAGTTAAAATACCCATGAATACTTCGTTACGAATGGATATAGATAATGAAGGAAAGGAAGTTGATCAAACGAAGTACAGAGGAATCATAGGATCTCTACTCTATCTCACTGCGAGTCGACCAGATATATCGTTTGCTGTAGGAGTATGTGCTCGGTTTCAATCAAATCCGAAGGAGAGTCATCTAAGCGCCGCTAAAAAGATTCTGAGATACCTAAAAAGAACTCAGAGTGTAGGTCTCTGGTATCCGAAGAGTGATGTCTTCGACTTGGTTGGGTTTTCGGACGCAGACTTTGCCGGTTGTAAAATCGACCGAAAGAGTACTTCAGGGACGTGCCAATTCTTAGGGGGAAGATTGGTGTCTTGGTTTAGCAAAAAGCAGAATTCTATCGCTACAAGTACTGCTGAAGCCGAATACATAGCAGCTGGCAGCTGTTGTGCACAAATTTTGTGGATGATGCAATAACTCAAAGATTATGGGGTTAATGCTAAGGAAGTCAGTATTATGTGTGATAACACAAGTGCTATTGCAATAACGCAAAATCCTGTGTTGCATTCAAGAACTAAGCATATAGACATCAAGTATCACTTCATCAGAGATCACGTGGAGAAAAAGGATATTAAGTTGGAATATGTCAATACCGAAGATCAATTAGCTGATATCCTCACGAAGCCTTTAGCCGAAGCAAGATTCTCCACCTTACGGCATGAACTCGGGATGATAGAAATGAGTTAACGTGAGAATGGCAAATTATTCCAAAACTGAAGGGACGCATCAGTTATGACAATGTGCATTCAATGCGCACATCAAAGTCAGAAACTCACGGATTCATTTAATAGAAAGGCGCAAAATTTTGGACAGTTGTAACTCTGATTGGTCACGTCGAATTGATCTCAGCCAATCACAATACAGCGCTTCATCTATAAATAGATCACAACCGAGGAAGGAAGAGGTATCCTAACACCTAATTCCTTGTGTTGTTTTCTAGTTTTGCAGATATGGACAAAGGAAAAGGAAAGAAGACTTGCTCCGAGGAGAAGCCAGCAAAGAAAAGATTTTCTTTCCGTCTGATGCTGAAAGAAGGGACCAGCAAGCTGAACAAGCTGCGAAGCGAGAAGGGAGAACCCCTCGAAGGGGACACCTCTAAGAATCCTCTTGATCTCTCCGACTCCGAATCTGAAGACTTAGTGCCTGAAGCACCAACCTTGTCTGTCCCAGGTTTTCACTCTGGAGGACTCGCACCTCCAAATGAAGAGCCTTTCTGGCCAGAACCAAATAGAGTGCCCAGACGCACCCCATCTCCTTCAGTCGACATCACAGGAGATGATGCTTGGAACGACATTCAAGGATGGTATCAAAGGGCCCCTGAAAATCCGGCTCATGACGAAGACTACCTTCGCTATCTGGACTTGCTCGAACCAGATGAAGTTGTGTCCGACAAGTCTTCTGTGATGGAGAACGAGCCCGGATATGGACCCATGGCTCCATCATGGGTGCCTGCTGCTACCCCGAGTGCTTTACCATCTCCGAGCCCTCCTACACCTGAGAGTAGTCAAGGGCAGAGCATCCTGTCTACTGCGAATAGTAGACACGCAAGGAATAGGGGCAAGGGCAAGGCAAGGGGGTGAATGTTGTGTCTTGTAGGTTCTGATGGGCTATTCTGTTTGGAAGTTTGAAATGTCTACTCTTATTTTCATCGTCCTTAATGAATGATAATTATGTGTGTCCGAGTAGTCTTTCTCTTATCTCAAAAAGGACTATAATTTTACCGAAGAATGGTAACACACCGAGAACTGCATCCGAATCACCTTATCCCAGTCGAACTCTCAGTTTGATCGAAGAGTCATCTATGTCAATCTTTCAATCATCAACTTCTCGGACCCACTGTTCGTGTTCTCTGAGATACCCGTGTTAAACTTGTTCACTAAGCTTCAAGTAAACGTGGGATCGTGGATGTGCACGTGTCAAGATCTCATTTGCTGTTCGTGCCGAGATATGCGCTCCACTCTCCCTGCTACGCCTGACGTGAAAAGACGGACCATCAAGACGTGATGGTATAATAAGTGGATTTTCTCTCTCATCATTAAATGAAATTTTCATCATATGGGTATTTGCCTTTTCAGATCAAAGGAAATATGCGGCTTTAAGCCATTTTTGCCCTCTCATTTAAGGGCATTTAAGGACTTTTGTCGCTTGCACATAAAGTCGACCCGTATCCATTAGTTTGACCCGTTATTAACCGTTCTTTTCCCTCCTCACTATATAACCTTACCATATTCCCACCTTGTCTTCTTTACACTCTCAAAACCCATCGCTACCTCAAAAACCCTATACACTTTCTCAAACCACCAAAAGATTACCAGTATGTCTACCTCTGGGTCAGGATCGTCGTCGGAAAGCTCAAGTTCCTCCTCCGGCAACTCTCAAACCTCTCACGGCCCACCACCTAAACCCTCATCCTTACAGAAAAAGCATCAAACCTCGTCAGAATCTTTCAAACCTCCAACAGTCATATCCAGACCATGTGAGGATGTTGAAATCTTCAAGTTTTTCTCTAACACCGTCAAAGGGCAGAAATCAGGTGGATGCATGGTCAAAGCTGGATCGATGTTAGACGTGAAAGGGTTCCTTGACAAAGTACTTGATGAAGATTTTGGGAAAAAGGTTGTGGAATGTCTCAAGGAGAGCAATCTTTTCCAGTTTGTGACCCTCAAACACTCAGGTTGGTATCCTCTTGATGTTACCTAGTTCTACATAAATGCAGAAATACGCTCTGTCGATGATGTTGTTGAAATCCATTCTGTGGTGAATGGGACTAAAGTTGTAATATCTCAAGATGATATAAGGAAGGTGTTCAATCTCCCGCTTTGTGGAGAAGGATTTCATGAAGACTGCTCTGGCGTAGAGTATAGCAAGAAAAGAATGTGGAAGAAAATGAGAAATCATAAACAATCCTCATCAGTCCCAACAGTTCTAAAGAAAAAGATGCTCAAGATGGACTATGAATTTGTCATAGATATTCTGAACAAGATTGTTGAAAGCAGGCAGTCTGGCACTGATGATATATCTGATAAGAAAATGCGGATGTTGTGTGCACTGCTGGAACAACATCCTGTTGATTGGTCACATGTTATTTTTGACTTCTTGGTTGATAATGTCCAAACGGGAGTTAGTCCTACAACGGGGTGGATCACCAAAGTGCTTGGTTTTGGTTTCATGATAAGTGCTATCTTAAAAGCCAAGAAAGTGAAGTTGAGAGAAGAAACTAAGTCTCATCGAACCCATTTTCACATGACCTCAAGGCCACCGAATTATCTCAAAAGAAAGGCAGATGAGCTAGCAGCTGCTTTGAAAAAGCAAAAGAAGAAGTCTAAGTCTAAATCGTCCAAAAGTTCAGTTGGACAGGGGGAATCAGATTTGGCGAAGGGTCATACATCAGAAGGTTCAACTCACAAACCGAAGGATCTACCCGAATCCTCTAAGCCAACGAGTACGAATGATGAACCCGAATCCGAGGATGAACCTCGAAAAGTGTCCAAAAAGAGAAAGGCAGGAAATTTGGATGCTGCCGAAAGGAAGAAATCCAAGAAACACAAGTCAAAGCATTCCAAGAAGAAGCACAAGAAACGTAGTTCCGAGGACGTAGCTGAGGAAGCCGAATCCTCACCTGAGGAAGAGGCTAAGGAATCCAAAGAAATCACTAAGAAAAGGAAGGCAAAACAGCTTAAGTGACCGAAGAAGAAGCAAAGAACTGAACAAGAAGTTGTAGTTGAGAAGGAAGATGAAATGAATGCGGAGGCTGTTTTACCAGCCGAAGAGGAACCAAGAGAAGTGCCTCTCGAGGATAGTCACCGAGTACTTCCACCTCCTCTTGATCTTTCAAGAGAAGACAGTGATGAGGAAGATCACACGCCGCTTACTCGGCCGATATCAAAGCCAGCACCTGTTGAGACTGTCTCTGCTCCAACCATGCATGAAAAGGTACCATCTCCCGAACCTTTGGGTGATCAGAATGCAACTCTCCCTACACCCTCACCAGAAGTGCAACAACCGATGGTTACCCATCCGAAAGATAGGCATGAGTCCGGGTCTGACTCAACAATGATTGAAGAGGAATCCGAAGGGGATGACTTGACTGCAGATAACCAATTTTACCGGCCAATGTCTGCCACTGTTCACCGACAAATCACCGAGCATATGGATCCGAAGATGGCCAGACTAATAATCACGCTTGATTCTGTTAGTCGCAATTTGTGCTTGCAATGGCCGCGAGTTTCAACTGTTCGGATTGAAGAACTTCCTTCTAGTACATCCTTGCCAAATGTTAGTGAATCGTATCAACAGCTCATAATTCATCCTGATCATGTTCAAAGGCAAATTAATGTTGATGCTGAACTCGCTCACCAACTAACCTTCGAAGGCACTGAAGATGTTGTGCCTCCTCTCAATGCCTCGATAAATGAGCATTCTCATGAGGAAATACTGCGAATGGAACTTGCAAGAGTCTATAACTGGCAAGAATGGAGAATGTCAAGCCTTCGTGTCATAGCCAGCACCATAAGTGAAATGGCTGAAGAAGAAGAATGGGCTCTGGATTGGATGGGAACAAGATCTATATTTGATGCAACAAGGCCTGATGAAATCGAAAGAGTTTTTGCTGAAAAACTCCAAGGCAAGACCACTCGGTTTGGCAAGTCTGTTAATTTAAATGTTGGCTACCGAACTCCTCGGGAACGCCTTATGTTAGAAGATATGAAGATTGCCAAGGTCCATAACATCTCACGAGCACAGACTGAAATCCGAGACTTGAGACCAGATGTTGGACCAAGTCGTCAAAATGATGAAGAGGATGCTAAGGATTCGGATTCAAATCCAAATCAAGGATGCCGAGATGATAAAGATGATAACAATGATGATGATGACAATGACCCTTCTGGAGGTCAAGTTCCACCTTCTCGGACTTTGCATTCTGACAACTTAGGAGTTCAGACGGATTGTGACACTAATGAACCAAATCAGCAATCTTCCGAGGACCTAAAGTCTGCTCCTACCGAATCCATGGAAGCTCAAACTCTGCTGTGTCCTAGTTCAACCCGAGATGAAAACTTGGATGCGTCTCGTGGTGCGAATCATGATGACCCGCAGATAGTTGATGAAGAGATGATCTTATCTGATCTTAATCTGTTCGATGTTGAGGTAGAAGTTCTTCCCGACTACACTTCGGATGGAAACATGGAAGCATCCAAAAGTGTAAGTCCCGAAGCCTTAGCCTTAACTCTCGACGATAGACATCCTACCGAAGGCACTGAACTTGCCTTAGTTCAAGGTGATAATCTGGAAGCACCTTCTAAGGACAATGATAGCCCAGCTGTTGATGCCTCCAAAAGCTCGGACTCTTCTGAGGTAATAGTCAATACCTCTTCGGCTTTCACTTCTCTACTTAATGCCATACAGGGATTGTCAAAGACTCATGATGCAAACTTCAAATCCTTAAATGAGTCTATCTCTAAGATCAAGAAAGACATCCGAAGGCAGAAGAAGAAATCCTCGAAATCGAATACAGACGAAAGGTTGGCTAATCTTGAGAAGAAGATTGATGGGGTGTTTGCTGAGAATCTCATGTCGCTCGGATCGCTGAAAGATTCGGTTTCCGAATTCACTACCATCCAGCGTAACTTGGTTACGAAACACGCTTTTATCAAGGAGCGTCTTGATCTCAACAGTTCGAAGCTTGAAACCGTCTATGGAAATCAGAATGCTACAGCATCCCTCGTCTGTGAGTTCGAATGGACTCTGAAGGAGTTACAGGTCTGCATAAACCGTCTGAGTGACAAGGTTGATCTGCTTACTGGAGTTAATGATGCCAACAAGGGGGAAGAGGTGAAAGGAAGAGAAATTGTGGCAAGAGTTGATGCTGAAAATCTTGCACAACAGAAAAGAGAAATTCTTAATATAAGGAAAACCCCCTCGCCTCCACCTTCTCCAAAACGCACTCAAAAGAATCCTACGGAAGGTGAACCGAGTTCAAAAAGGCAAAGCAAAAGATCACAAGTGAAAACTCGAAGAGTAAATGGAGAACCCATTGTCTATATTCCTTACGAGCAGGGATCTGGAAAGAAGTGGGAGGAGTGCAATATTCCACCTTTCTGGAATAACAAACAACCCATGGATAGGCATAACTTCTTGCGGGATCAAAATGAACAAGTCTATGAGCAAAGGAAAAAGGACAAAGAAATTTTCCGAATTCAGCAAGAAAAGCAAAAGGCCTTCGAGAAAGCAGCAAAAGAACTCGAGGACGCAAACACGATAACCAAATCAGCCGAAGGTCAAGCAAAGATGCATGGTATAAATCAGATTCTAAGTGCTACCGGACAAAGCTTTGCCGATGGAATGAACGCTGCCGAACTGATTTCCTGGTGGGACTGGGGAGTCATAAGGGGTGAAAATCTTGGAGAAGTTGTCCAAAATTATTTGATGCTGAACTTATACCGAAAGTATGCCTTCAAGATCAAAGACCTCGATATCGTAAAGGCAAGAAAGGAAATCAATGACATGATACAACTTCAAAAATACGAAATCTGGGAAAGAGAGAAGAAGAAGAAAGCTGGTGAAAGTTCAAAATAAGAAGAATTTCTTTTATGTCTTTCTGTGTTTATCAGTTTTAAGTTTCTGTTTTTGCAAAGATGTATGAATTTCCATATATATAAAAGAACTCTCTCTTGGTTAAGTGTGTGTGTGTTCTAGTCTTTACTCCTCGCTTAAATTTTGTAAAACCTCAACTATTCGAGATTACTAAATTGAAATCCGTTTAAGGATAAAAGAAAAACCGAATGGAATGAGTATGGGGTGTTGGCATCATCAAAAAGGGGGAAATTGTTAGGAACCCCGAGTAGTTAATTTTGATGATACCAAGCTATAAGAGGAGACCCCTAAATTTCTTTTTAGGATAGTCTTTATTTCGTTTTTATATCACACCATCTCTGTAAACCGAGGCATGAAGTTATGAAGACTCGAAGACTCGAAGACTCGAAGATATGAAGACTTGAAGACTCGAAGACTCGAAGATTCGAAGACTCGAAGATATGAAGACTTGAAGACTCGAAGACTCGAAGATTCGAAGACTCGAAGATATGAAGACTTGAAGACTCGAAGACTCGAAGACTCGAAGACTCGAAGATATGAAGACTCGAAGACATGAAGACTCGAAGACATGAAGACTCGAAGATATGAAGACATGGATCTTAGGTCAAAAAAATGGAAGGACCAAGTTTCCATAGCCGAGCAGTCAAAGAAATGACTGACTCGAGGAGTTAAAATAAAGAATGATAAGGTCAATCATTCTTGATCAAGGCAAAAGACATTCTCTGATAAGTTGTCTTTTCTATTGCCTTGAGAACGGGTATATCTGAATGTCATATTGGGCTCTATGCAACGATCCCAAGGAGCATTTAATGATTGTCACCTTTTTGGGGACAAAAGGTACTTTGTCCTTTTCCTAAAGTGGACAAACGGCTAGCAAATACTGACATTCTGATAAAGAGAAGATATTACCCATTGGATAATACTCACTGGTTAATAGGTTTGAATTTTGATCTCCCTCCAACGGATCTGAAAAATTCCACCTATAAATATCCTTGTCCCATCTCACTTTGACAAGGTTGAATTGCGCGAAATATTGTTGTTCAAGCAAAAATTTCCAGTGTGTTTTTTACAAGCTTACCAAGCATTATTCAGTTTTCTTTGGAAGTTCTTGTGAGCTTAAGGAAGGAGAGCTCAAGAATTCCAAGTTGGAGATTCACTTACTTATTCAACCATCTCTACTAGTGAAGTAGAAATAGGCGGAGTAAACTTGGAAGAAGTTGAAAAACCTACCACAACATAGCTGCCGGGCTTTGTGATCAAAGGAGCTTGTTGTAAAGGAGATTGTACTATAAGGAGAATATAGTGCAAACCTTCACGTGTTGTGAAGAAGAGTGGAGTAGGCTTTGTTAACAGCCGAACCACTATAAAAACTCTCTCTCTATCTCTATCTTTTACTTATTATACGCATTGCATTGCATACATTAACCTAACCTAAGTTTTGAAAAGAAAAACCCTAGTGCAAAGTGATAGATAAAACTTGATACTTTTCTTTCCGCTGCGCTTAACTCTTTAAAAAGATTTCAAAAATTCCCTTGAGTCTATTCAACCCCCCCTTCTAGACTCATAACGTCTTCACCGGGACCAACAAGTGGTATCAGAGCTTCTAACCTTGAACGGTAAACACTCTGTGTATACTGCCTGGTGATCCTCTTTAAAAAGTTCTTGTCAAAATATTTTGAAACTTTGCACCATGTCTAAAATGGAACATCATAGGCATTTTCTTATGTTTAACCTGGACAAATTTGATGACTGGAAAGTGCGCATGCAGGCTCACTTATCTGCCATGCATGATGAGATGTGGGACGTGATTACTGATGGACCTATCCAGATACTACAGGTTAATGCCAACCGTGTTCTCACTGATCCAACGTCACCAGAAATGATACCGAAGGATAAATCTCTCCTCACAACTGATGAAAGAACACGAGTAAATCTAGACAACATAGCAAAGGACATCCTCTACAAGTCGCTGGACGAATCCTTGTTTCCGAGAGTGAGAAAATGCAAAAATGCCAAGGAAATATGGGATGTGCTCATGTTAATTGGTGATGGAGATGAGCAAGAAAAAGAGAACAAACTGACTATCGCCATGAAGAAGTTCGAGGACTTCAAGCTAAATCCAAAGGAGTCCATAACTGAGATGGAAGCTCGTTTCATAAAGCTGCAAATGGAGATCAATGATCTTGACGAAAAGAAGCTGACACAAAAGGAGATAAACTTGAAGATTCTCCGAGGACTACCCAAAAGCTGGGATATGAAGGTTATAGCTATGCGGGATCATAGAGATCTCAAAAACACAAGTACTACACAGATCTTCAGTGATCTGAAGGCTTATGAGTTCGAAAAGGAAGCACAAAATGATGACGAACCAGAAACGAGAAACATAGCTTTGGTTGCGAATCATCAACCATCATCATCCACATTACGGTCAATTTCTAAACCCTCCTCTGATTTTTTCACTGATGATCAAATGGCTTTGTTTGTAAGAAGGTTCAAAAGGTTCATGAGAAAGAATCAGTCCTTTGACAATTCGGATAAGATGAGAAGAATGAAATATCAAGGGAATGACAAAGCCAGTGGATCCAGAACTCATGACAAGGAGGAGTCACAAGTTCTATGTTACAACTGCCGGAAGCCTGGGCATTACAAATCCGAATGTCCATATCCAATTGTCAAGAAGCATCAGGACGAGCATAACTACAAGAAGAATTCGGGAAGATATCATCACCCGAAGAGTAATCCAAATGATGCTGATGAGGAGTCAAGCAAGACACAAAAGAATGATAAGCGAAGGAAAGCTCTGGCTGTAGAAGAAAAGACAGGAGAAAAGAACGAAGAGTCATGTACCTCAAGTTCAAGCTCAGAAAGTGACAGCTCGGAAGATGAAAAGGGGCTACTATGTCTTTTCAGCCAAGAAGATTCAGATGAAGAAATGTGTTTCATGGCTGAAGAAGAAGAGGTAACCTCACAAGATCAATCTTCTTCTAATTTTAGTTCCGAATCCGTATGTCATGAAAACCCTAGGGAAACATTTGAGAAAATGATGAAGAGTTTTTATGGCATTGAAGATTCACATCTCAAACTTAAAGAAGAGAATGCTAAGCTATTGGCAGAAAGACAAGATCTCGAGGACTTAAAGTCCAAGAATGCTGAGATGCTTGAGTCTATAAGCCAGCTTGAGAAGCAAGTTCTTCTTCTTAAGGAAGAGTGCAAATCGAAAGATGATAGAGAGCAAAACTTGCGTGCGGTACTTGCGACATTTACTAATTCATCCAGAATAATGGACCGAATGGTAGATGATCAAAGACCATCTGGGAGTAGAACCGGACTTGGTTACAACTCCAGCTCCTATCAACATGTTATCTTAACCCGACCAACTGATCCTTCTACAAGTGGAGGATTAAGTTCCATGTTTGTCCAAGGACAGACAGAAAATCTTGAGCCAGTGATTAATGCCACAAATGAAACAGAGCCACAATCAACGAGTCAGATTGATAATCTAACTGAAACACGAATTGTGGAACCTACGAGAGGAAATGTCCAAAACGGTAACCCGAGAAGTCGTCAGACCCCTCGGTACAGACCACGCGTATTGAACCATCATGGTAAAAACGCAAAGGGTCAACCAATTGAAAATAACCAATCCAAAGGTAAATTTCATGGCTATAAGAGGCAACATTACTCACAGAGGCAACGCAAAGGTATGCCTCAGGGAAGACCGAATTCTTACCCGAGGAATGTCAAGAGTTTCAAAAAGTTCCAAAGCAAGCATAATGGCAGGGAAGGAATGTTGTATCCGAGTGATGAGGATTGGTTTATGAACTATGAACCAATGAAAAGAGCAGAATTCTTGCTACATCATAGACACAAGCAAACCTCATACACTAGAGTTAACACGAATAAACCTACACCATCTCTTCAGAAGGTTTATTCACCGAAGTCCTCCCACTCCTATTATGCTATTCCTTATAATTATCATGTGTTTAATGGGTATCGTGGACCAAGGATGAACCTTACAGGTTCTAGGTATGCTTGGATGCCCAAGCTCACAGCTAACCGACAAGGACCCAAGAAGGTATGGGTACCTAAAAACCCTTAATCTTTGACTGCAGGGAAACAGGACCATCTGGTATGTAGATAGCGGTTGCTCAAGACACATGACCGGAAACAAATCAGAACTGAGCAATTATAAAGCAAAGAACGGTCCTAAAGTGGTCTTTGGTGGAAATTCAAGTGGACAAACAATAGGAACCGGAGATATCATGAAGAATGGTTTGACTATTCGAGAAGTCTCCTATGTCGAAGGATTAAAGTTCAACTTGTTGAGCACAAGTCAGTTTTGCGATAAAGGATACAAGGTCATCTTCTCACGGGACGAGTGTCAAGTTATTTCTGATCTATCTCATGAAGTTGTCTTAACAGCAAAACGAAGGAAGAACATGTATGTTGTCACATGGAAATCAGCAAGACCGAATACTTGCTTAATTGCTAAGAGCAAGCAAGATCTAAGCTGGGAATGGCATCATAAGCTCAATCATCTCAACTTCAAAGCTATCAACAAGCTTGCAAGAAAGGAATTGGTCGAAGGGTTACCAAATGTAATCTACGACAAGGACAAAATCTGTGAAGCATGTCAAAAGGGAAAACAGATCAAGTCCTCGTTTAAATCAAAATCTCTCAACACAAAT
>NXFB01000667.1:18948-31792 GCA_002525835.2 Ipomoea batatas | reverse complement strand
ATGATTGATTTGATCATTAATTGCGCTAGAATGCTTGTTAGTGCTATCGGACTCCGTTCCACGCTTTGTTAACTGTTTTGTAGGTAAAAAGATGTGCAAAAAGGTGGAAAACGGCATGGATTTCGGAGATAGACTCACAAGCGAGTTGGAAGGCGAAATTTGGCCTTGGACGCGCCTCTGGACGCACGTCCAGGCCCGCGTCCGAATTTATGCCCGCAGAAGTTGGCACAGTAGAACAAAAGTCTGCTATGGATGCGCGCGTCCATGTCGCGTCCAATTTTTGGCCCGCAGAAGTTTGACGTCTGAGCAGCAGAAGCACCGTGGACGCGCAGTGGACGCGCGCGTCCAACATGCGTCCATCGCGGAAATTTTAGTTGGTGGGCAAGGTTTAAAAGGGGAATTAAGCCATTTTGCAGGGGATCCATCACATTTCAATTTTAGATCAGTTTAGAATATTTCTCTCTCTAGGATTAGCCTAGAGAGATCTCTCCCAATTCACTCAACATTGCAATTCTTAGGTTTAGATTAGAATTAGAGAAGGATTCCATTGTTGCAAGATTGTGATCAACATTCAAGTTCAAGTTCAAAGTTCAATTGCAAGTTAAGTCTTCATTTTAATTTCTTGTCATTACTTTTACCTTTTGCTATTTCAATTCCAAGTATGATTAGGTAGATCTTTGTGGATTTAGATTGAGCAATTTTGTATGGATGTTCTTGAGCTTTGAATTGATCAATTAGGTTTTGCAATTGCTTGATTATGAGTTTGATTGTGTGAGTGGTGATCCACTTTTACTCTTGTGTAGGGGTGATCAACCTATATGAGAGGTGTTTGGAGAATGAGTCTCATCTACGAGAGTAGAGTTACTCCTTAGCCTAGCCTAGCACACTTCCCTCTCACCTTTGAGAAAAGGGAGAGTGGAAGACAAGAGGCACACAACATGTTTGACAAAATGCCTCTTTTAGCCTAGTGATCATGAGAATGACATTACGGTCTAGGAGAGAGTCCATTGACCACGAGAGTGGCAATGGTGCTTGTGACCTTGTCTCATTTTCATAATCTAAGTGTAGCTAGCCTAATATCTTAGGAAATCAAGGATACATATATGAGTTGCAAGATCCAAATCCTCCTTTCCAATTGATTGTTTCCAACGTTTTGTTCCTTCTTTTCATGATGTTTCATGCGCATTTCTTACTATGTTTGGGTTAGCTTTCAAACACTAAACACTCTTGTGCTTAATCTCCTTACCGCTTAAATTCCCTCCTTGCCGTTCTTTGAGAATGATACTCAGGAAATCTTTCCGTTTTAACACCTACTTCTTTCCATCCACCGCGAAAACTACATTCATCAGTACTCTGCCTCCGTCGAAGACCGTGCTACAGTTCGCTGCTTTCTGGAGACCCAAGAGACTAAGTTTGTGCCGATATAGACTGCATAGCCACTAGTAGATTTACGATCAACCGGACATCCAGCCCAGTCTGAGTCGGAGAAGGCATGTATATCAGTAGAGGGCGATGGTGCCAATCGGAGACCATAAGCAAGTGTTCCTTTGACATACCGTAGCACCCGCTTGAGCAGATCCCAATGTTCCACAGGTGCATGCATGAATTGGCATAAGCGATTCACAGAGTATGAGAGATCAGGCCGAGTTATCGTCAAGTACTGAAGAGCCCCTGCTAAACGTCTATATTGCGTTGAATTATCAAATACCTCATCGGTGGGGTGAGACAGCAGCAGGTGTTGTAAGAGGCTTACAATCGGTCATGCCGACACGATTTAAAATATCACACATATACCGGCGCTGTGACAAAATAACGGCTCCGTTGACAGCAAGAGTTTCAATCCCAAAGAAGAAACTGGGAGCCCCGAGATCCCGAATCTTGAAAGTAGTGGATAGCTAGTGCAACAGAGTGTCAAGAAGCGCAGGGTTATCTCCCATCATGATTATATCATCGACGTACACCAAGAGAAAGACACGAGACTTGCCAGTTGAATAGTGAAATAAAGACACATCCGTCTTGGAGGCGAGGAAACCTGCAGATAAAAGGAAGTCATGTAGACGTTTAAACCAGGCCCGTGGCGCCTGTTTCAAACCATATAGGGATTTCCGCAGATGGCAGACATAGTCGGGTGTGCCGGGTTCTCATAGCCAGGCGGCTGTCGCATAAAGACAGTCTATGATAAATGCCCATTTAGAAAGGCATTGTGAACATCTAGCTGCCGCATAGTCCACCCTTGTGATACAGCAAACGAGAACAATAACCGCACAGTAGTGGGTTTTACAATAGGACTAAAAGTATCAAAAAAATCCTCGCCGGCGACTTGATTGAATCCCTTCGCAACGAGGCGTGCCTTGTGTCGCTCTATGGTTCCGTCGGCTTTTCTTTTGGTGCGGTAGACCCATTTACAACCAATTATATTCATGTTCGGTCGGGTTGGCACTAACTCCCAGGTGTTGTTGTGAATTAAAGCATTGAATTCCTGATCCATGGCATCTCGGTCCGGTTGCGACTCGGTCGCTGTTAAGGCGAAAAATTGCTCATTAGTCCCACGAGTCATGTGTCGTAACCGCATACCGTGGCCTCGCTGCTGATGAGGTTCCCTTGTATCAGTGATCTTTGTGGGGGGGACCCTCTATTGCTAGCGGAATCGGGTCCTCTAGGACCGGAGGATCAACCGAGACAGGTGCTGGAGTAGTTAGCACAGGCACCACCGCACTGGATTGTAACACCCCGCATTTCCCTATTAGTATTTTAAATATAAATATTTAAAATGAGGGGTTAATTTCTTATTAAGTAATTATTAAAATAATTATATGTATAATTATTTCCTGAGTTAATACCTTTAATGGTCCTCCGAGTATTAGCGATATACCAGCGATGGTCCCTCGTCTTTAAAACGACCACGAATCGTCCTCCATTTTTTTCAAATTAACCACCCGTGGCCCTCTGTTAATTTTTCTGTCAAAAGGGAATTAAGTGAGAGGGCAAAAATGTACTTTCACCATTATTTTCTTTGTTCCTCTTCTACGTTGACCTCTCACCTCTCTTCCCACGTAGTCCCCGCGCCCATCAACCAACAATATAATATTTCCGGCAACATGGCAGCCACCCCCATGACTTCCTCCTTCACCACTTCCATGCACAACCCTTGAGCAGTTCGGATGGCGATCTTCAGTCTAGTAGGCCAGTCCAGGAATTGGCCAGGTGATCTTTTCTTTGCATGAAGCCACAGATCCAGGCTGCGATTTTCCATGTATTCATACACAAGAAGGTTTGTGGAGACATCAAAAACATTAAGCTTCGAAAATCGACCAAAATCTGGCGGAAGTTCACCTGACAGATTGTTCATGAAGAGTTCAATAGAAGACAGTGCTTGCAGTCTACCTATGCCTACTGGTATTTTCCCTGATAATTGATTCATGAACAAGGCCAAACTCCCCAACTTTATCATCTTTCCAAATTCTTCTGGAATGCTGTTATTAGAAAAATCAATTACATTCAAATTCAACTGGACGGGGAATAGGCCCAGACCTCCTCCCCGGTGCATGCGACAACGATCCAGCCCGCCGATCATGGAACAAATGATACGACTGTACTCCCGTGGTCGTTGCGTCAATCGCAGGTGATCAAATCGATGATTGGCTGCATGCAAGCTCTCCTAGAGTTCTTATGCAGCCGACGATTTTCCGGCGTTTTTAGGCGGCGAACAAAGAAGCTGCTTGTGGCGTTGGTCTTGGCGGACGTGGGCTAAGGCAGAAACCAGAAACTGCTTTTCCTGCTGGCTTGGCTGTTCGACGGAGAAACCAGAAACACGGCCTAAAGCAGGTTAGTTCTCAGTTAGGAATACCTTGGGAGGAAAGAGACCGGAACAAAGAAAATAACGGTGAAACTACATTTTTGCCCTCTCACTTAACGCCCTCTTGACTGAAAAATTAACGGAGGACCACGGGTGGTAATTTTTTAAAACTTGGAGGACGTCTACTGGTCATTTAAAAGACGAGGGACCACCACTGGTATATCGCTAATACTCGGAGGACCATTGAAGGTATTAACTCTTATTTCCTCATGGGCTTGGAATAAGGTATTTTTGGATTACCTATTATTATTACTATGTTACTAAATATTCTTAGCCCAATATGCCTATATGGATATATATATATATATATTTTATAGTATATGATTTTATTATGGGCTATGGACCCAAGGAATTATTTTAAACTAAAGTATGGAATAAATAGTCTTGACCCAACTAAGTTAGTCCAAACTATATAGCCTTTTCTAAAATGATCCAAACCCCAAAGAGGAAACCTAATCTGCTAAATATAGCATAGTGTATACATAGTATGTGTTAGCAAGCCTCCGTCTCTCTCATCATTTTCAGCCTCTCGTCTCTCTCTATGTCTCTCTCTCGCCGATTTTCCTTCTTCCGACTGCAATGGTGAAGGCATGGACAACAGCAGTGGTAGGGAGATCACGATCGGCAATGCTCCCCTCCGGCCTTCGTCCTCCTCTCGACGCAGTAGCGACCAACGTACAAGTCCAGCGAGCTGCGAGCAGAGAACAGCTCCTCAGCGGCGGTCCCTACGGCGGCAAGGACGAACCTTAGCTATGAACCCCCGTCTTCTCCCTCGGCGGACCTTCGAAGCTGGTTCATGAAGAAACGACGCCTTCGCATGGCGAGCAGCAGTGGACTCCTTCCCCTGTTTTTCCGGAGACGCACGGCAGAGTAGAGTTACGTCGTCACCCTCTACATTCGTCCCTTCCGGCGTAGGTAGTGAATAGTCGACGGCGGCGGCAGAATGCAGCAGGTGTAAGGGCTGCGGCTTGGCTGGGAGTAGCTCGGCGATGGCATGGCTTCACCTCTCTGTTTCCAGCGTGAACAGCAGCGTTTGGAGCACCCTTCTCCTCGACGTTCTCCATGTAGCAACGTGACGGGTGGTAGTGACGGCGGCGGTGCTCCGGCATGGCTTCTCACCTCTCGACGTAGCGGCGGTGGAGGGTGATCGCCAGCGCTTTCCTTCACGCGGTTGAAAGTGGCGGTGGTTCCCCTTCCGTTAGGCAGTAGCGGAGCACGTTGGCGGCATCCTCTTCTCCGTTTATGATGACCGGAGGTTCGTCTGAAGGGTGTTGGTTCTATAGTCGCACGACGTAGCAGAAGAGGTGAAATGGTTTAGCGGTGTGGTGCCTTGATATGGAGTTGAAGGGCATGGGTTTGACCCCTCGGGTTAGCATGATGTCTAAGGTAATATTATTGTTTATAATTGAGCTTATGGTTTTAGTGTTAGTTATAGTATTTTAGCTTACGTATAGATTAGTATTTGAAACCCCTAAATAGGATTAGGAATATCAATATCCTTGTTTTGCTAGTAGTTAGTGATCATGCTAGATTATATTAATTCTCAGGTTTGTGATGAACTAGCTTATGAGATGAGCTTAGGATTGGTGTTTCTTTGGATTAGTACGCCCCAAAAGGTAACCACTATGTCCATCAAAATCTATTTTTACACTCTCAATCTATATGATATTATTTGGTGTTGGAATCCTGAAATTTCTTGGATATTAGCCCTATTATTGTTTGTGTTTGATGGATTCATGAACTTGTGTCTTGATCCTTTGCCTATTGATGTTTATGAGCATTGGTTGGTTTGGATTCCATGTTATTTGGCCTCTGTGAGTTGCAAATTGTGTAGTATAATCTCATTTTTCGCATTCTGGAACATTTCTTCGTGTCTGGGCCGAAGTCTGGGAGTGGGAGTGTAATTTTGGTCTAGCGGAGTACCTCAGCGGCATAATGTAATCCGCTGAGGCTTTCCGCAAGACCAAGACGAAGGAGGGTAACGGAGGTGAGTGATCCGTTGAGGGGATCCGCTCCCTTCTCGCGGAGGTGAGTGGCGGAGGGCAGTGGTCCGCCGGTGTGTTCCGCTAGGTCTCTAGGAATCGGTTTCCAGAGAGCATCTGTGGGGTTGTTTGTCTGATTGTTTCCTTGTTGGTTCTGAACATTGTGGGAGTGTTTTGTTGGGTATTTTACCAAGTCTTTGGAGCATTTATTCATGTCTCTTGGTCCATCTTTTGAACTCTTGCTTTGTTGATTCCTTGATTATGTTATCTGGGAGTTGGTTTGTGTTCATAGTTGAGATAAACACTCTGTTTGGTTGTTTGTGGGTTGAGTGGGAGTATGAATATGAGGTGGTGGATCTTTGGGTATCCTTTGATGGTTGATGGGTGAACTAATTGTGCTATTATTGCTATGTTTGGGCTTGTATGCCTCTGTGATTGGACTTTCGTCCCTGTGATTGGGTTTATACTCCTGTGATTGGACTTTCGTCCCTGTGATTGGGTTTCTACCCTTGTGATTGGACTTTGGTCCCTGTGATTGGGTTTATACCCATGTGTTTGGGCATTTATGGCCTCTGTGATTGGGTTCTTACCCCTGTGAACTAACTTTTGGTTTGATGTTTGGTATGAGGGTTGGTATGGTGGTTTGGAGGTTGGAGTTGGGAGTTCTTTCTTGGTATGGTGTATTCGTGAGTTTCCTTGTGATTATTCGGTTAAGTTGTATCTCAGTTGATATCTTGTTGTTCCTCGTTATGTTACGGTTTGGTTGGTTCCTTTGTGATCATTTCTATTGGAGTTATGATTCAATTGATAGCTTGTTTATGGACTTGTTGTCTTATACATTCGTTATTGAATATTGGTTTCGTTTGGAGGAGTCTTGGTTAGTGATTCATTCAGTTTATCATTGTTGAGTATCCGATTTTAATTAAAGAGCAGTTTGTTGGTGTGTATATTCTATATGGGTGTGTAAACCTATTTACAAGCTTATGTATATCTATACTTCCTTGCGGGTGTGAATGGTGGTTACTTAGCAGTGTTTTGCTAATGGTTTCTTGTATGTTTTCCAGGTATGCAATAAAGTCTAAGCGTGAGCGCGATACAGTTATACCCGTATGAGGAGGCTTAGACTAGGTGTTATGCTTTTAGACTTATGCTTTGGGTCTGTGTGCCGCTATGAGATTTTATATACTCTTGTTTAGTTTTTGGATATTTGGAGACATGTTTTGAGGTTTAATATCTATGCAGTTCAGTTCTTTTGGTTAGCCTGTGCATCTAGGCTGTGTTTTCTTACCTAGATGTGGCATGATGCCCCTTAGGTTATAAATCGCTTCCGCTATGTTATGTTTTATAGTTGAGATAGGCAGCTTTTGTGTTAAGTTTTATCTATCTCAGCTTGTGAAAGGTTGGGGTGTCACAGATCCCCAGGGTTGATTGAGCTCAGCTGATTGACTAGAGTCCTGCATAGAAGCTGTAGCAAAAGGGAACACATTTTCATCAAATCTCACATGCCGGCAAATAAAGGTTTTTCCCGTGTTTAGGTCTAAACAACGATATCCCCGGAAAGACATAGGGTAACCTAGAAAGACACATGACGCGGAGCGGAACTCAATTTTATGACGATTATAGGGACGTAGGTGTGGGAAACAGAGACACCCGAAGACTTTTAAAAAGGAGTGTGACGGAGGAGTTTTATATAGCCTGAAATGAGGAGTGTCAAAGTGTAAGGCTGCAGATGGTAGTTGATTAATTAGGTAAGTGGCAGTTTCAAAAGCTGCATCCCAGTACTTTATAGGTACCGAGCTTTCAGCTAGTAGAGCAAGACCGGTCTCAACGATGTGTCGATTCCGGCGTTCTACTCGGTCGTTTTGCTCATGGGTGTACGCACAGGTTTGCCTGTGGACGATTCCAAGTATTTGAAAAAGAGAGTGCAAGCGGTGATACTCGCCCCCCAAATCAAACTGCATAGCCTTGATAGAACGGGAAAATAGTCGTTCTACCATGGCCCGAAAATAATCAAAAATTTTATATATGTCTGTTTTTACACGGAGTGGATAAAACCAACAGTAACGAGTGCAATCGTCAACAAATAAAACAAAGTACCGAAACCCCTCGACAGAAACAATGGGTGCCGGGCCCCAAATATCGGTATACACGAGATCTAAAACATTATGACTAGATATACTTATTCTATCTAATGGAAACCGCGAAGATTTTCCAAGTTAGCAAGACGAACACAGTACTGGTGACTCGAATTTTGAAGCAATAACTGGACATTCCTGGAGAACACGGTGTAGAGCTCGGTCGTGGGGATGGCCTAACAAACGATGCCAAACCAAAGAGGACGCCCGGGCTGACAGAAATGCCTTATGTGACCGGGGGACTGACAACTGGTATTGATCGCCCGAACTAGGACCCTTAAGGAGCACCTCCTTGGTGATGCAATCCTTAATAAAAAAAATTGTAAGGATGAAATTCAAAGAAACAATTATTATCTTTCGTAAATTTGTAAACAGATAATAAGGGAACAAATAATTTAGGTACGTGCAGAACATCAGAAAGGGACAAGTGTTTAGAAACTGTAGGGATCGTTGCTGAGCCTACACGTGAAATACCTAGCCCAATTCCGTCGCCCATGTGCAGCACATCTCCACCATGGTACTCATCCGATCGTGACAACATAGACACATCAGGTGTCGCATGAGCAGTGGCTCCGGTGTCCGGAAACCACGATGTGGATTCCGCTGCCGAATTGGCCTCGCCAGTGACCGCGACGTGAGCTTGCGGCTGCTGATCGTTGTAGCGCCGATAATAGGAGACTGCAGTATGACCATACGAACGGCATATCTGGCAGCGTGGCGACCCTGAGCGTCCGCGACCGGCGTTCCACCACCCGCCTCCTCGTTGGCGACCTCCACCTCGCGAATGTCGTCCACCATCTCCAGATTGTCACCGACCGCGATTCGCCGCCATAGCTATAGGGCCTGTCGTCGGCCCCCCTCCGGGCAAACATTCATCTGAGTAGATGAACTCCTGAGCCTGCAGGTAATCCGACAGCTGCGGAAAAGACACGGGAGTTCCCGTCACCGCCAATGCCGCCGCCATAGACCTGTATTCTGGCCGGAGGCCGCGAAAAACATACAGGTTCTGTTCGTCTAGGGAAATAGGTCGGCCTACAAGCGCCAAATCCTCGACAATGAGTTGTGCCTTGCCGAGGTATTCCGCATGTGTCGTATCATCCTGCTGGAAAGATTGAAACCGACCGAGCAAGTTGAGACACCGTGCCCGGGTGGAAGAACCAAGAGTGGTTTTTATTGCCATCCAAACTTCCCATGCTGTGGATCGTCCTACAGCCAAATACATGACCTCTTCAGACAATGAGGAGATCAATAGTGAGAGAATGGACTGGTCTTGTTGGACCCATGGCGCATACGCCGGATTCGGAGTAGTAGAGGCTGCCTCCTGCGACGCGGCTCCGGCAGCAGTTGCGGTTGCAGCGAGCATCTACGGCGGACAGGGAAGATCACCATTTACTTAACCAATTAGGCCCTGGCCACGCAGAAACAGGATGATTTGCGTTCGCCAAAATAAATAGTTTCGGGCATTGAGTTTGATGGATACAAAATGGTGGGCTGAGTTGAGGGGATTTGGGGTGGTGGATGGAGAAGGTGCGGTGGTAGTAGTGACTGTACGTTCAGAGGTGTTGGTTGCCATGGAGAAGGATGCCTAACACGTCTGATACCAAATGAATGTGTTGTATTGATTGATTGAACGTGAGAACTACAATAATACTATGATAATAAGTCCCTACATAATAGGCTTAACAATAAGTGAGACTAAGCCAGAGCCACACACACTTACTAAAGTACCTAACTGAATATATGTCTAACAGATATTATTTGGTGGATAAAGGATATCCAGATAAACAAGGATATTTGGTACCGTATCCAAGAATAAGGTATCATCACTCTCAATTTGAACAAGAGCCGCCAACTAATGCTCAAGAAGCATTCAACCGTGCACATTCTTCTCTTCGAAGTTGTATTGAGAGGTCGTTTGGAGTATTGAAGAAGAGATGGAAGATAGTTGCTAAAATGCCACAGTTTAGTGTGGAGACCCAAATTGATGTTATTATGGCCACATTTGCACTACATAATTATATTCGAAAGAATTCACAAGATGAAATGATGTTTAATGTGCTTGAGCAGCATCCAGATTACATACCGCCTGATGAACTTCAAGATTCAAGTAGTAATATCGCCATCAACGAAAATTTAAGTCAGACCTCTATTGAGATGAAGGATATTCGCAACAATATTGCTACTTCATTATTGGATGCTAGATCATTATTTGCTAATAGTTTTATTTCAAAATGTTAAATTTTAATATGTAAACAAAATTATTTAAATTTTATGAAGATGCCCTTTTTAGACTTTTTACATTTATCAGCTTGTCAAAAAAGCTAATTTTACCAAACACTTTTAAACATAACAGCTAGTTTAATAGCTCTTCAGTTTCAGCTCCTAGCTTATTGCTTTTCAGCTTTCAGCTACCTTTTCAGCTAGGTTTGCCAAACATAGCCTTTAGAACATCAACTTTTGGTCAAAGATAAAAAATGATCATGCTATAATAATACTATGGAGAAAATTGCCATTTTGGTCCACTGACTATAGGGGTCCTATTAATTTTGGTCCACGACTTTCAAAAGTGTTAATTGCATACCACGACTTTGCAATTTGTATCAATTTTGGTCACTCCGGCGAAATTGCCGGCCAAATGTCGCCGGATTCTCTTAATCCCTCTGATCAGGCTTAATTTTAGGGGCAAAAATTAACTTTCCATCCAAACAAAATAACCCAACCCAAACCCCCTATCCCAAACCTGGTTCAGCTGACTCCTGGCTCTTTTGACGATGGGGTCGTTGTAAATGCACTTGACGTTTAGGATGCTCATATCGTTGCTTGAAACATCAACAGCGGGAATATCAAAGGGTGACTAGAAAATCTCTTTCCTCTTCGGCATATAAATCTCCAAATTCTATAACCCCACCTCTTTTGTTTGATTTCAAAGAGCTTTTGTAACTCCCGGCTTTTATTGAACCGAGTTGCAACTTAGGGTGACTGCATTCCACATCCATCCGCAATTCCTGTACCACAACATTTAGAAGCCCGCCAATGCACTGAGCAAAAGCGTCTTGAATCACCCCTTCGGCTTCTATGAAAGAAAACGTTCCCCCCGAGCTTTCAGAGATTGAGTGCATTGCCACAGCATCATGGTCAGCACTGAACCCAAAGGCATGAACGGGTATATGGAGACCTGTACCATTATTGCGATGCATTGAGTTCGGGAGTAAAGGCTGCTGGCTAACTCGAGGATGGCCACCGCGGGGACTATTTACAGTGTATGTGTCCTGCCCATCAAACAGTAGTATTATACTGCTAACCTGGTTTTCTGACCTTCGTTCGGTCATAATCTTGGCACCCTTTCTTAGGGCTTCTGCAATATGTGTCCCGCCATTCGAACTGAGTGAATTAACAGCTTGTAATGCCTCCTGTTTTCCCGTATCAGTCATCTTGCGAAGAGGAAAGAGACGACGAGCAGATGAGGAGAATGCAATGACTGAAAGTCTATCAGTAGGGCCCAGGTGTTGGATAACAAACCCCATTGCGCGCTTTAGTAAAGCAAGCTTGCATGGTTCCGGCCATGCTACCACTTACATCTAACAGAGTAACAAGATCAACCGGGGCACGAGAATTCTGAGTTACTGGATATTCGCCTTGGTTTAGCTCTGAACGTGGGAACCCGTCCGCTTTGGGAGCTTTGAGATGAATCAGAATGCAAAAATCTTTGTGTGAAGCCGACTTTGAAACAGCAAAAATTTATGGATATATATGTTTTAACTTCCACCGGACCCATAGAATGACAAAGTGATCAACAGCCCCAAGGGCTTTCTTGTAATTCCATCCTCCTGGCAGTTATAACTACCTTCCTTTCCATAGCAGTCTACATATAAATACCATCTGTATTTTCCCTCTTGCAGTTGTAACAAACAGTATCATCAGTAATGAACTCCTCTTCAGTTTCAGTTTCAATTCTTGCTTCTCTTGTTTACTGCAATTGTAGCTAGTTCATCATGGTATCAGAGCGACGCTACCAGAGCTACGCGGCGGCAGTCGTGACAGAAGCGAACGGCGATGAAGATCGAGCGGAGCATATCGGAACTTCATCGCATCAGGCATCGATGAATCAACGAAACGACGAATTGTTTGACGATCCTCTGTACTTACATATCACAGAGAATCCTAATCTGAGCTTGGTATCGCCTCCTCTCACTGAAATCAATTATTCCTCGTGGGGCAGATCCATGAGAATTGCACTTGAAGTCAAGAACAAGTTTGGTTTTGTCAACAGAAGCGTTCCAAGCCCTGAAGAAACTGATCCGAGATTCGCATCATGGAGGTATCACTGAGAGGCTGATTGCCCATTTCTTCGCTGTTACTTACCTCCTCACTGTTTGCAGTATGATCATTGTGGCTATGATCATTACTACCAAAAGATCTGTTGTCTGCACTGTCTGATATGATTGCAGGGCTGGCTGGTCTTCTTGTGGTTTCCAGATTAAATTCTGTTTCTATTGATGTAGGCACCAGAGGAAGGGAAGGATTGATGATCTCATCTTCATTGCACTCTGAGATCCCTGAACTCTGGTTCTTGAAAGGTGAAGAGTTGTGATCTAGCGGGAGGTGGAAAGAGTGTAGGTGAATAAAACGAGAAGAAGTTCCCGAGTATCGTCTCAAGGAATGGTAGAAAGGGATTTGGTAGACAAGGAATTAGACACAAGAGTTCCTAGATTTCAAAAGCTAGTCCTATCGAAAGGTTTGGGAAAGTCATTCTAAGAAGATCTCAAACACTTAAACAAAAGGTTTTGTGAACAATTTTAGGAAGGGAGGATTGGGACTAGTCTACCATACATGCAACTCTTGATTTTCTAAGGTACTAGGGGTTTGAAGAA